>RJWM01007938.1:0-75404 GCA_004363535.1 Dasyprocta punctata | reverse complement strand
CCATGGGTGAGGTTATGCCAGTGATGCTATAACTCTTGAGAGGCATTTGTATGAAGTGCTGTCACCCCCAAGGCTCTCAAATTACTTTCTTTAGCTTGTCTCTGTGAGATTCCTCCTCTAGGAATTGCTCCATCTCTAAAGCAGATAAGAAGGCCCTGCAGGAAACTGCATAGGAACTGAGAGATGACATCTAGAAGGTGTTGATCAGTGCCACAAACTATGATTTGGATGACAGAAGGCAACTGTCCTAGATTAAAGGATTTCCTGAAATGCAGGACTTTTGCTGGAATATTGAGAAGTGCAGACTTTGTCTCACTGTCAGTGCAGCAGGATACAGCAGTGTCTCCCAGACTAATGTGTCTGAGAATCACCTGGGGACCCTGAGGAAGCGCGGATGCTGGTCCACGGTGGAGCCTCAGGCTGTTACAGCCCATCAGCTCCCTGGTAACACCTGCACTGCCAGTGGGGAGCCACTCTGAGTAGCACTACTTCCATGGATGTCCTTGTGGCTTGAGAAAGACTGAGGCTGGCATCTGGGCTGCACCTCTCCCCAGATGTGATTCTCTTTTCTCTCTAAGCCTCTATTCCTGAGGGTGGACCTGTTGACCAGGCAACTTAGAATCTGGTTGTTCATAACTGCCCCTGCTGCTCTTAATTCTGTGTTTCTGCTTCCTCAACCTTCAGTGCTCCTCTGGAGAGAGACTCTCTTTTTTCTGGTCTCCTTTCCCCGTCCTATTTATTCCAGAGGGGAGCTAATCCTGAAAGTTCCAAGCTAATATAACCCTACTGGTCACCTTCCTTTCCTTAAGTGCACCAAGTAGGTCTCTGACTAGGGCCTTGGAATATGCTGATTCCTAGGCCTGTATCAGTTTGCTGCCCGGTGACTGCCTATCTCCCTCACATTCTGTGAGTCTTCATTCACAGGCCTCCTGATCAGTCATGTGTAGGCCATTCATGATAGGCTCATACATGCTCAGGCCTTTCCTAACCACATTAAAATAGCCGCTCTGCACCCTCTCGTTACCAACACCTGTTCACCTCTCTATGAACTACCAATTCCCCTTCCATACTTTGTTGTGTCATCCAAGCAGTTAACAACATTTAACATAATTAATTTTTTATTTGCTTTTTGTTTGTCTCTTTTGACAGGCGTGTAGAGTGACACATAGTAGGACCTCAATGAATAAGTAAATAGATGATTATAAGTTGTTTGATACATTAAAACCTTCTTTATAAGAAAATAAGAAGATGAGCATAGCTAGCCAGACTGATACACATGTTCTTTTTCTTAAAAAATTAATTTTATTGGTACATTTTAGATACATGTAATGATCGCATTCATCATAAGGAATTTGTACCTGTACATAATGTGATTTTTCTTTCTCCCCCCAATCTAACACATGCATTAACTATGAAAAGAAAATGTATTCTGACTTCAAATACCTTCATAAATTTCTCCTACTGTGTTTATATATCGAGGTTATATACTTAAAATATCTAAACACTCATTTATGCCACCTGCACAGGGATGCCCGTGTGCACACATACACAACTCAATAAGGAGCACACATAACCTGCACCATGAGTGTGTTTCTCTCATGGGTAATGGAGTCCCTGTGAACTCTGACACATAACCAGGCACCTCTGCCTTCAGACAAGGAGAACAAATTTACCCTGGAAGGAAAAGTGGACTTTGCAACTCGCTGTCCAGATAGTCTCCTGACCAACCCAGCTGAACTTAGATGCAGCAGCTGAATCTCAGTGTAAAGTGGAAAGGGAAGAGAGGTTGGGGAGGGAGAGGAGGGGAGTGGGGAAAAAAGAAGAACAGAGATACATCATGTACAGGTACAAATTCCCTATGATGAATGTGGTCCTTATGTATATCTAAAATGTACCAATACACTTAATTAATTTTTTAAAAAAGCAGAAAAGAGAAAAGAAAGAAAAAGAAATAAAAGAGAAGAGTATTTGTATCTAACTGGTTTCTTGACTGCTTCACGGTGGCCTTAATTTAGTGTTAATGGCTTAATTTCCAGGTTGCATGGCCTCCCTCCTTAAATAGCTGTTAGTGTAATTGATGCCAGGTTAATCAGTGCATCAGCCCGGAGAAGTGGCCACAGGGCAGAGACCACATGCTGTTTTCCCTGTGCTTCCAGCAGAAAATGTCACGCATCTCTGAAGAAACAATGCTGTCTGACACACACGGCTCTGGCGCCCAGCCTCAAATGAGATCTTTGAGAAAAATACAAAATGGAGCACCAAATGTGAAAGGGACAAACCTCACCACTCTCTTAGAATTAAGGTAAAGGCTTGGTTTGACTCTTAGTTTCTTAACCTTTTTAAGTAGATTCCAAAGTTATAACAATAAGTACACAGTATTTTATAATTATTGACAGCACGGTATTTCATAAAACAAAGAAAGCATTATATGAGGAGTATTCTCAACTTAAGTAGGAACTATAAGACTATTGAGATGTCAATATGAATATTTCTAAATTGTGGGGATAATTGCTAAATTGTATCCTGTCCCTCAGCTTTTCATTATTTATAATTTTTTTACAGTGACATGGGATATCTTTGTAATTTTCAAAAATACTGGTTAATTTTTTAAAAGATTTTACCACCCTGTATTTATAACAAGTAAGCATTTTGTTTGTTTCCATTGAGCATATCTGAAACTGTCTCTTATTCTTGGCATCATACTAAAAAGAAGGGGCAATTTACTTGAGAGAAGCAGGACTGTTCCCCTTAAAGTATTTCCATTTAGAAGAATTCTTTGCCCCCAAATGCTCCTGTGATTTTCCACGTTGCTGATCTAAATGCAGGCACTGAGTGTAGCACCCCTGGGCGTATACCTTTTTTAATCCAACCAGTGCCTCCCTCCTTCACAGTGAAAGAAACAGTCCTGAGAGAGGGCAGGACTTGCTCAAGGTCACATTACGTTGATGACATCCTAACAAACCCAGGTCTAGAATTCCACCCAGAACCTATGTTCTCTACTTCCTCTGTATTCATGCTCCTCATTCTTCTGACTCAGAAACAGAATCCCCCAAAAATTCTAAGCACGGTGCTTATACATAGTAAATTCTCAGTAAATGAATAAGCAGATAAATTAACTTAAAAAGTTTTGAATATCAATTTTCACTGCTTTACAAAGTGAAAAAGAAGCCAATGAGATAGGTTGACTTTCTTTTCCTAATAAGAAAATAAGAAAAGTGGAGACAAATCTGCCTTAAATGTGGAGCCTCTCCCTGTGGAGGTAGTGCTGGATTCTGTCCCCAGCGAGGCGTCACTGTGCCTCTGATGATGGAAATGTGTGGGCAGGACTGTGCTGATTGTCTTCTGATTTTAAAGGTCTGAAGGGCTTTGAGGGAATGCAAAAGTGTCTCTCCTCCTGTGGGATAAAGAGAGAATTTTATTGTGTAGCCAGCAGGGACCTGCTCTCGGGAACTGATTGAGAAGCTCCAAGAACTCAATATGCTTTTGCTCCACTCAGAGGAAACCAAAGTGGCCAACACATGACAAACTTCAGGTAGCAAAGGCAACCTGGAGGCAGTAAAGGAACAGAAAGAACATTTAACCTCAACAAAAAGGACAATTTAGAAACTAAAGGGAAAGCGTTCAAGATCTAGTGAGATTTGCCAATGTACAGAACCCTCGAATGACAGGCTCTTCAAAAAATTCAGGACTTGCTTTCTCTTCTGTCATTCAAACCAACCTCTTTCTTAGTCTCTAGGATCTTTCTGCAAAGCACTCATTTGATGTGACCTGGGAAGCCACCCAACTCACAAAGCCAGGCAAGGGATCCAAGTGACAGAAATTCTCCATTGCTGTGTTTCAGGGGACTACAGTGCCGGATTTCATATTTTTCACCCAGAGATATCTTTTCTGAAACTGTCTTTTTAAGATAATATTTAAACTTCAATTTTTGGCCCAGGTGAACCTGTAATGCAAACATGACCACCAATCCTGCTATACTAGATTGTCATTTTTTGAGTGTTTTCATTTCCAATTCTGAGATTAGGGTTTTTACTTTTCTTTATGGGATGAAAAGAACACATGACCCCCGTGGTTCACAATGCCTGCATGTTGACTGCCTGCATGTCACAGCGCACTGGCCAGGGCGGCACATGCACTGCTTCTTAGTGGAGAGCAGACAGGCTTCCCTTCCCAAGGTAATCTCTGGTTCTATTCATATATCCAAATGACACATTAGGCTATTGTTAACGTGACTTTCTAGACAGAGTTGTCTGGGCTGAACAGAAGTCTAGCAAGGGATTTCAACTTTAGGAAAGGGCTTTATGCACAAGAATTGCTTGATATGCATTGATCAGATGAATAACCAATAGAATGCAAAAGAATTTGTCCCTAAAGCTGTCCATGTTCCCATCTCTGCAAGCTTCTGTGACAAAAGGGAATTCACAGATGGGAAGAAGTTGAGGTTCTTGAAGTGGAGAGAGCATCTCTAATTTTCTGAGAGAGTTTGATGCAATAATAGGAGTCCTTATGAGTGAAATATGGAGGCAAAGAAGTCAGAGGAGAGAAGGCTTAGATAGGTCACACTGCTGGCCTGGAAGGTAGAGATAGGGCTATGAGCCAAGGCACCTTGCAGACTTTAAGAACTGTAAAAGACAAAGAAAGGGAACTGCCCTTAAAGCTTCCAAAGTAAATACAGCCTTGCCAACATTTTAATTTTTGTCCAGTAAGACTCATTTCAGGTTTCTGACCTTGAGAACTATAAAATACCAAATTTGTGTTATAGTAAGTCAGGAGGTGGTTAGTAATTTGTTGCAGCAGTAATTGGAAGCTCCTACATAACCCATTTGAAAAGAAATACTTAATAATTACCCAATGAATTTTCCCCTTGCATCTGGAAAGAAATAATAGATGAGAAAAGCAACCGCAGAGATTTCCAGTGTCACCTCTCTAACAAAACCATGCCACAGTGTTTTCCAACAAAATGGCACCACAAAGACCCCCAGGAATGAAAACAAAAGACCAAGACCACCCTCACTTTGGCCAATATGCATTTCACAAAACCATCTGCAATCAGAGCAATCAATTAGAAATTATAGAGCATTTTGCCCTGAAAATCTGCTCTCTGGCCTCCTTTTCTCACTCCAGATTATAACAAATTCAAATACCTCAGTAGCTCATGAAACAAAGACATTGCCTAATATGTAATTTGGGAGAGGATTTAATGATACATCTGTCTGTTTTGACAAAGCACAGTCTTGAAGTATCTATTTAAAATAAAATCAGCAGATTGGCAGCGGTTAAAAATGAAAGGCTATAAAAAGTTTAGGGAAAAAAGCATTAAAGTCTAATAGCTCTTGGTTTATGTGCCAGCACTATAGTAAATATTCCTAGAACTAATTTCTCTCCCGAAATCTCTGCATTTGCTTCAGCACTAACTACCATCATTAAACACACACAAAAATTCCATCTTCCCTACAGGCAAGGAGTCCATCTGGGATTCAGTAAGACTGTGTATCCATAATATCTCAAGGAATTTTATTTACTTTACTGAGCTTATCTTTCAAACTGGTAAAATAGGAACAATCTACTATTCCTTGTTCAAAGTGACTCATGGTCTTTTTGATATTGCAATAATATTACTTTGTCTGAACAATTTACTAAGGAATTTTGAAAGTTTGTGAATTGAGGATATTTTTGGAAGACTAATGCATAGCCACACTGTGTATTTGTATGTGTTCTCAAAAACTTTAGTATACTTTACACCATAAAGCAGTTTGCAGTGATGAGAGGTAGCTTCCATAAAGACGAAATTTTAAGCACATTTACTAATGAAATCATAGGAGTTGCCAGTAACTGAATGATATGTCTAAGAAGTCTAAGGGTAAAGCTTCTATACTGGAAGCACAGGACCTTGTCCCCTCCCCTGGGCTCCTCAGACCTGAATTCACCTAATGGCAGAGCTGGGCTCTGCAATTCCTTAGATAAATCTTCCCTTCTCTTCTGCACCCAATCATTCTTTATCTGCCCTTAGATCTTTGGCTTTCTTTCCCCGACATACCTTACTGGAATTCTTGAAGATGGTCACAAATCTAGTGTTTATGTGTCCTTATCAGATGTTTATTTGTAATATAAATTCTCATGCATGAGTTTCTCATGCTGTAGTAAGGACACACTCAGTGAATCTCCCAAGAACTACTAACAGGAACATCCAAATAGTTCTGTAGTAGCCCTATAAAATTAGTAAGTTATATAAATGGATAGAGATGATTTGTGGCATAGCAAATACTGAACCTTAATATCTCTATCATCATAAATACTTCCTTGGAATATAGCTGTCTATGTCTCCCCAGGAGCAAAGCAGAAGGAGACATGAAAATAATAAAGGCAATCATGTTTATTCATTTATTAATCCATGTGTTGGAAAGGGCCCTTTTCCTTATGGTCTGAAATGACTGCTAGAGCTCCATCCATTACATATGTGTTCCAGACAGCAAGATGTTGGGAGAGATAACACGGTGGATAAATTGATATATCTTCCCTTTAAAGATGTTACCTGCGCTAGCACCTAAAAACCATTGGACAAAATGGGTCACATATTTACATTAAGTTGCTAGGGAGCTACAAATAATAACTTTTTAGCTGTACGATCTGTGTCCCCCTTAAACTTAGTTTATTGTCTCTACTACTAGTTTGTTTCTGATGCTTCTTCTAAAAGGAGGATTAAATGGAGTTGTATATTCTGATACAGTACCCTTATTTCCTTTGTGTTCAATAGCTTTTGGCCTGTCTTCAAGCACAGAAAGCATCTATTTTGTTTGTATAGTAATTGCAACAATAGAAAGAAATAGCTTTGTACTTTGCAAAGTGCCACATAAATCTAAAGCATTATTATTCAAGATGAAAAAGAATTTATTAGCTGGTAATTCAGAAAATTGATGCTTTCAGCGTGCAGTCTGAATGGTGTCTAGGAAAGAGCCTAGATCAGTCTCATTGTATATTGACCTCTTTTCCGCTGAATTAGGTTATTTCTATTTCAGATTTATTTTGTTGCTCATTTTTGTAGCATTATTTTTATTAAGAGATTGTTTTACTTTTTAAATAGTTATGTAAAATGTTCTTGAGCAAAATCTTTCTGGCCTTGGGAATTTCTTTGCAGAATTCACTGCACACTCTCCTTATTTATTCAAGTGATTCAGATAAAACTCACTCTTTGATTTCATGTGTGTTTGTCTGTTGAAGGATGATGGTGTGGCAGCTACTGTTCTAGATCCCAGAAGACAGAGCACTCAGTAATACACACACACACACACACACACACACACACACACACGTGTGCACATACACACAAGCACACACACACAGGCATACATGCACACATGCAGAAAGCTTATACTCTAGTGAAAGTCAGAAGAAACCTTTTTTCTAAGGTCGAATCTTTTTTGTTTTGCAATTCGTGTTGGCAGAAACAAACACAAACAAAAGCTACTTGATGTTCCTTTACTTCTCTAATGATAAAAAGAGAATAATTTGATTGCAAAATAGACTACACTGAGAGAGAGAGGCAGTTTGTAGGGCTGAATGAATGAGTTGAATGCAGGTGACTTTGTGTAAGGACTGGGAAAACAACAGAGGAAGAGAAACAAGTTGGTACATGTTAATGAAAGAAAACTTTTTCCTCCACTCTCCATTGCCCGCCACTGGAAAAGGTTTGGAAGGTTTGGCTGACGTGGGTCTGACTTCCCATGACGTGGGTATGGCTGGGAAGGTAATATCCTCTATTGTCTTGTGATAACTTAACTGACTAAAAAGCTCATGGGCTCAGACAGCAGAGGCAGGGGCCAGGGCAGAAAAGAGGAAGAATTGCTGAGGCAGAGCTGAGTGAGGCTTCCCAATTAATGACATTAATTCATGCATTTATTTATTTATGCCACTGGGGCTCGAGATAAATGAAATAGACATAGTCTTTACCTGGTATAGTTTTTGGCCTAGAAGGGTTATGAATGATAGATAGATGATAGATAGATGACAAATAATAGATAGATCTGAAAGAAAAGAGTGTAGTTATGACACACGGCATATGGCAGTGATGACAAACCTTTTAGAGCTTTCAGTGATACAGACAGTGGGCTGCAGCGTGTGTGCCTAGATTCATCACCACTGGTTTACGTGCCTGAGTTTAATGGAGGTTAGAGGAGATCTTTGAGCACCGGTGAGAAGGATGAATAGACACACACTGGGAGAGACTGAGCCACTTCAGGGAAAGCTGCAGCTATTAGAGGTTATTGGTGAGAACACAGATACTGGAGATTGAAATCACTGAAAAGTACAACATACATGCACAGCTGACTCATGTGAATTTTGTTTCAATGAAACATTTCCACCAATTAAGTTTTGTTTGTTTTGGTTCCGAGGTGGGGAGATAAGACCTCAAGCCTGCCAAGCACGCCCCTACCACTGCGACACGTCAAGCATCACTAGTTGAGTTTATTATGTTGCTAGCTCCAGGGCGCTGGAGCCCGATCCTGCTGGTTCACCAGAGCCTGAGGCCATCATCTCTTCTTAAACCGGGATTCAGTGTTCTCTGAACAGTAGCCTGAAATTGGAGATGGTTGCAGTATTTAAAGTATGGAAATTGGCAAAGGCTATAAATCCTGTTGTAAAATATTTACCAACAGAATATTACTCTTATGTCAACTAATTTCAGGATGACTACAGAAGAAATATGTAGGAAATGGTAATATAAGGTGGTAATTTAATTAAGCAAGTCTAATTAAAAATTTGATCCATTATCTTGGCATTTTTCTAATGGTTTAACATCTTCATAGAGAAAGCATCAAGCAATATTATTTTGGGGAAAAACATTATAATTGTACATCTAATTTGACATGTCTATAGTACATTGCTTAACAACAATGGTTCTAGGTATTATTCAAGAGTATAGCCTTACTTGCAAAGAGACTCTTGACAATTTTTTGAAATGACATCACATTTAATTGATTCATATAATTTTTTACCTATTCAAATTTAACATTTCAAAAGCTATATGCTGATTACTAATTATTGTATTAGGCTCTTTGAGTAACATACCAAAAAAATCCTATGACTCAGGTTTTATAATTCAGTTGAAAGGAGATTTAAAGTAAGAAATATTTAAAAATTGAAAGAGTACTCAGGTGAAGGAATGGCTATGAGATATAAGCCAGAGAGAGAGGTAAGCAGTTAAAAATGATCAGGAAGGAGCAGACCCCACTGAGGACATGAACTGAACTATGTTATCAAAGATATGTGAAACTTTATTTTTTATCATAAAAACATTGCAATATATTTGTGGTAGAAATATAGAATGGTGCGGCCAATCTGGGAAAGAAATGTGCACTCACCATAAAATCCAGCACTTTTGTTCTTGGGTGTTTATCCTAGAGAAGTGAAAGCTTATGTTGCCTAAACACAGTTGTTATGGGTTGTGTCTGGATGTCCCTGCATAGCCTCCTGTGGTCATGGGGGTGGCCTTTTTGGAGGTGGCTGAATCTAGAGTTTATGACTGATTCATTGTCTAGTGCTGGGATTGGGGATATGAGTGCTATGCTTGCCCTAGGGCAGGTAACCTGCATGCATTATAAGGAATAGAAAATAGGCTTGATCTCCCTCTCTTTCTCTTGTTGCTTTTGTATCTTCCACTACCATGAGCAGTTGCCCCTCTGCTGTGCCACCATGTCTTGGAGCCAGCTGATTATGGACTGAAACTTCTACAAACTGAGCTAAAAATAAACCTTTCCCTCCTTGATTTTGGGGGCCGAGTATTTTGTCTCAGCAATGACAGAAAAGTAACTAATTGTTCATAATAGCCTGAAACCGGGCACCAGCCATAGTTTGTTTACCTTTTACCTTTCCATGGGGTGAATGATTAAACATACTGTAGCACTGCTGCAATTTGGGACATAATATGGTTAGAGCTCAAAGGAATTACGCTGAATCTTTAAAAGCCAAGCTCTAAAGATTACATGTTGCATTCGGCATTTTTATAGAATACATGCTGTAAAAATGAAATCATTTTTACAGGACTCTTAAAATAGTGAAAACTACAGGGATGGAGAGCAGATGAGTGGTTATCAGGGGCTGGGGTCTGGAGAGAAAGAGGGAAGTAGCTATGGCTATGGAAGGAGGATAGCACGAGAGACCCTCATGGGAAACTTTTCACTTAACCTTAGTGATTGCATGAATCTAAAAAAATGTGATAGAACTACATAAAGCTAAGACCAATATATTCACAAACAATTGAATACAATTAAAGCACTTACTTTGACAAAATTCTTGAAGGAATTTCATGAATCATGTCAAGGTAAGTTTCTTGTTTGTGACATTTTACCATTGTTTCCCAGATGTTACCACTGGAGGAAATGGATGAAGAGCATATAAGGAATCCTATGCATTGTTTCTTCCAAAAGCATACAAATTCATGATTATCTCATTGTAAAATGTTTACTAAAAAAAAAGCATTACAAAGTAATCATAAAGAAAATTATCTGCATAACATCTACCACCATGCCATTGAAATATAGCTCTTCCTTTCATTCAAGAAGCAGTTGAATAAACACAAAGAACAGAGTAGAGTTTATCAGAATTTCTCAAATAATAGTATGTGATTCTGATAAGACAAGAAATCAGTCTTACTTTCTGCAAGTATAAAATGTGGAAAGAAATTGTATAGAACTGCATGACTGGCTTAATTTTTGTTCTTATTCAACCATCTTCTTAGTTGCTTTCCTCTTATTGTTGAGACAAAATACCCAACACCCAAAGTTAGAGGAGGAAAGGTTTGTATTTATCTCACAGTTGGTAGAGATTTTAGTCAGTAGTTGACTGACTCCGAGGCAGGGTGGCTTGGCAGACAAGCATCACAGAGGAGAAATAGCCTGTGGCAAGCAGGCAGGATACAGCAAGGCAGCAAGTAGCAGTAGCCTGCCTCTGTCTTTTTCCTATCTATCCTACTCGCCTTTTGGGTGAACCTTCCCATTACCCATAGTAAACCCAGAACTAAGCCGATCTGTGGACTAATTTAGTAATCATACACTCTTTATCCCAACATCTAACCTTAGATCCAGTCACCTCTGAAAACCCTCACCTACAACTGCATGAAGCTTTGGGGGGACATCTAGATAAAAGCCATAACAACCATTGATGAAGACTTCATTCCACCTACATTATCGGTGGATCTGCTGAGAAGAATACCATTAAGATTCATGAGCACATCATCAGATAGTTGGGGCAGAACGCATCCATCCATACCTCTTCATTTGTTAAAGATAGAGTAATAACTGGTAATTGCAGGGAATCCCAAAATGTTGGCCTACCATTTTGTTGGGTTGTAAAATTTTAGTCACAGTATAAGAGTGAAGTGTATTTTTCCTGTGAAAAATTAAAAACCCATGGATTAATCTGCTTAGTTGTAAATCAGAATCAAGAGGTTGAGCTTTTATAGATATGTAATGCTCTCCCCATATACTCTTTCAAAACATATACACGTTTTACATTTTCCTAATAAGTAAATACTGTATAAAAATGATGGAGAACTTACTAATGAAGTCCAGCCATAAATTTGATGTTAGTGTTCTCTCCTGCATAGCCCTAGGTAATATTTAAGAGCCACAACTTGATTTTGAACCCAGAGTGGAAAGCGTATGGTTATATCATTCAAACAAACACATGCTGCTGTGAAATACCACCCTGGTCCGGCCATCTGTTTATCTGAGTGATTGCATCAAGCACAGAGATCTGAGGGATAAATGAGCGGCGCTTTGCCATAATAGGGCACAGCAGAGGAGGCCAAAGTGTGTAATTCAGTTTTTGCTCATAACCAGTCAATCAAGAAGCCCTTCCCCAAATGGCCAATTGGAAATAGCAGTCACTGATCACTGTTTCTGAAATGTCTCTTGGTGGTGGTTCTTCAAGTTAGCTGGACACAACTGTGTCTTTGTCTCTCACACTTATATGACTCAACCAGGTATTTTTTAAAATGTTAATTACTTTTTTCCTTTTTTAAGTTTTTAAACATTTTTTTAAAATTTTATTTTAAAGAGAATAAAACAAAATAAAACAGAACAAAGCAAATCAGAACCAAACAATGCAAGCAACACAGGACTTCAAAACAAGACAACAGGAAATCAAAAGTGGCTCCCGTAATGTCTCTTATTCAGCTGTGTTTCTGCTATTTTCAAAGCTAAGAAGTTTAAGGTCTCAGTTAAAAAGAGTAGTCAATGTCAACTGATCATTACTATCTTATTCAATGAATGTCTCAAGGAATATTTAATAAAATAAATTTTAAAACTAAAAATCTGAACACAAATCCAATTCAGATATTAGATCTTTCACTTTGCAGTCGTAGTATAGAATAGTAGAAAGAATATAAAATCTAGATCAAACAGACACATGTTCACCTGGGATGCCAACCGTAATCCAGAAAGGCACTATCCTGAATATCATAAGCCTGAATGTTGAAATCTTGGAAGATTATAATCTCTGAAGATCAAAATGCTGGCTATAACAATCATGAAATACCAAAATCCTGAATGTTAAACTTCTATAAGTCAAAATCTCAAAACAGCAATTCTACTGGAAAAATAAACAAAACCAACCAACCAACCTAGGCTATCTAAGAGGACTAGAAAGCCAAATTCTGGGGAAGGGATTAGTGCATTTCCAGTTGTACAATGGATAGTTGCCAAATTATTCAAATGTGTACAACTTCTGTCCCTTTACACACTTCATACTCATTCTGTGCAGACACAAGTCTGAGGAACAATGCTGGTGTGATCAGAGACACAGCTGGCTCAAGTGGCTTCTGATCCTACCATGTACATAGTTATTTTCAAGCCAGTCAGCAACTTTACTGGCTTCTTCAGGCAAATGTAATTTTGATTCACTGAAAATTCCTGGAACCATCCATTGATGGGAATGACAATACAGGCACATTTCACAGTTTTAAGCTGAAGTTTTCTTTGCTGCTTACAGCATGGCCAATTCACTTATCAGAATCTTCCATCGAATGCATCGTTCCAAATGAAACAAGCTTTATTGGCAGTATTTTGAAACTTATTTTGGAAACCTCAATCATATCTCATCCCAAATTTGCTATGGTTTAGGGATTCAACTGAAACTCATTTTCTTTTGCAAAGTTCACCAGATCTTCAAATAAACATGAATAAAGTGTTTTACTTTTTTCAGGCATCAGTATGTAAATGAGAAGGTAACATCTAGAAATGCTAGGTCTAAGAGGGGAATTTTCTTTTTTTTAAGAAGGGACAGTTTTGAAAGTGTCAGAGATTAGCCATGGCTGGTTTTCCTGTGTTAGATTTAGTGGAAAATACTGAAAGTGTATTTTCTTGGACAGTTGAACACCTAGCCAAGGACAGTTCACCATATATGCTTTGTGGCACTAGAGGAACCTCTCTGTCAGCAACAGTCTGATTCATAAATCTCTAAGTTTGTCTAATTCTTTTTTTATTCTCTAATAACAGCTTTATTATTCTAAAAGACAAACATGATGCTAAGTGTGAAGGGACACAAGTATAGTAGTATATCATTGAATAATTTGGAAATTATCTTGTGTATAATTTAAAAGGTGCTAATCCCTTCCCAGAATTCTTCTGTCCATCCCTTTTATACAGCCTACTTTTTGAGTGGGAATTGTACTTTTTCAGAATTTTAGCTTTTGGGATTTTAAACTTTCAGGATTGTGGCTTTGGATATTTGGGTCTATATGCATTTTGACCTTTAGGAATTTTAGACTTTAGGGATTTGGATCTTTTGGGATGTCAACATTTAGGATTCTGGTCTTTGATATTATGTCTTTAGGAATTATGTTACAAACCCATTCAAAAGTCCATTTCCTTTCTTGACTGTGTAGCTGAGTAACCTTGTGAAAATTACTTCACCTCTCTGAATCTGTCTCATTTGCGAAACAGGGCTAAGAAAGACTACCCTTCCAGGTGTTGGGAGAAGGGGCTCAATAACTGGCACATAGCATATGGTCAGCAAGTGCTTATTCCAATCCTTTCCTGGGATTTTTCTTGAGTAGCAGAGTGGAGTCATTGAAGAACTGCTGTTCAGCCCAAGGCTGTGTGTGTATACAGTGGTGAACTACAAGTATCCAGCAGCAAGACTGGCAATCACGAACACCAGCTTTACTACTTTCTATATATGTAACTGCAAACAAGTCATTTCATCTCTCCATTCATCAGTATGAAAACTGGATAACAATCTATGCTATGCCTTCTTCATAAGAATGAAATGAACTAGACTCTGGTTTTGAGCCCTGGAATTGCGATGGAGAAGGAGGAGGCAGAAGGAAAAGAGGAGGAGATGAAGAAGTGGAGGAGAAAGCAGAGGAAGGGGAAAAGGAAGAAGAATAAGCAGTAGAAGAAGGCATGGAAGAGGAACAAGGAGGAAGAAAGGAAGAAGAGAAGGAGGAGGAAAAAAGAGGAAGAAGAAGAGGAAGAGGAATTAAAGGAGTAAAGATATAAAGGTCTCAGGGTAATGTCTAATATTCAGTAGACACTAGATAAGTGTTAGTAGACAGCATTATTATGCGTAAAACCTTACATATTAAGAAGATCTCTATCCATCACTGGTCGTTTATTTTCAAGCAACTCATTTTGAGTTGTCTTCTATTAATCATTTGATAAAATTTTTCCTTTTATATGTAAAATGACTGGGTAATTCTAGCTTCTCTCTTGCTGCTTCACATCTTGCTGGGTGATTATGCTGCAAATGAGGGGGTCGATGATCTTATGGAGTCCTTGGAAAAGCAAGCATGCTGTTTCTATGGAATGTTTAAGAAACTCGTTATTTTTTGTTTGTTTGTTTTGTTTTGTTTTGTTTGGTTTGGTTTCATTTTCTTCCTGGTAAATCTATTCTCAAGGTCTGACATTCCCTAGGGTTCCTACTTGATTAGGGAGAAAGAAACAAGTTCATCTAAATCTCCATGGGAAATGAGGGAGGAGACTGGAACTAAACTATTCGCATTCCCTCCTCTTAACGGTGAGCCATTAATACACTTCAAAGCCATTCAATCTCAACAGATTTTTAAAAACTGAACTTCCTTTTGGCTTTTCATTTTATGAAACGGTATATTTAATGATTAAATGAAAACTTCTCAGTCCTTTGTAAGATATCAACATTCTCCTTTGCAGAGAGAAAGGTGGCACCACTATTCTCAAGAAGCAGAGAAAAGTCTGGTCCCTAGGGGTGGATCTGCGCTCTTTCTGAACTGAGCTTCCCTTCAGTTGCTCTTGCTGGGAGCAGGAGAGCCCCTCACGGCCTCTGCCCAGGATGCAGTGATAGGCACCCACCACCAGCCAGCTCCTGGGTCGGTGGTGACAGTTGTGTGCATTACTGATCTGCCTGAAAGCCACACAAGCCAAAGGGGCTGGCTGAGGCAGGGGCTCCTCTCACTCAGTGTGGCTGAGAACCTGCTTTAGCGTATTTTATAGCAAGGTTACCAAGATAAGGACCGACCATGAAAAGAGCATCCTAAGACATTTTTCCCGTAAGAAAAGTTCCTGAGTTCCCATGCTGTTTCAGATTCTGAGTCTCATCTCAACATCTGTGAGGTAGTTGAACTCTCCTGGAATTCGTGAAAAAAGAGTTCACACTCCAGCCTGAGATCTCAGGGGCTGAGCTGACCTTATGCTGAAGAGGGGATCTTACCTACCCAGGGAGAGGCGTGGGAAGCTTCCTGCATTTCCTCTCTCCATTTTCCACTCCCTTAGCATGATTGGTTATTTTGATATTTGCCCCAAGTAATTTTTAGTTTGAGATAAACTGTTTCTGTCTTTTGTTGACCTTTGAAAAATGCAACTACCATTGAAAAACAGGAGAAGACAGATCTCGTTTTTAAAATGTTCATCAAACAGAAAGTCTTTCAAAACCTTGGAAGTGAAAACGCTAAAGTTCCTTGGGGGATTAGCTAGTTTAGCAATGGCTGCAAGCTGCAGGCCTGTGAGTTCAGAGGCACAAAGTAATTATTCACCACATCCTCCTGGGAGAAGGAGTGCCTAGAAGAGAACGTTGCCAAGTTTAGGTGGGAAGAACAAGACCTGGGAGTCCTGGGGAAGCCCTTGCTGATTCTCCTGGGTTTCCTCAGGAGAGCTGGCCTCCTGTGTGGTGACCATACAAAGCAGATGTGCTGGGACAGACTAATTTCATACATTTTTTTCCTCATAAGTAACATTTTGCTAACGATAACTAAATATGATTTAATTCTTACATTGAAAAGACTTTTCCAAGACAAATTATGGAAAAGTGTCCTTATCCCACATGTTCTGGTTTGCGGCTAGGAAAATATAGCCTCTGCAGGAAGGAATGCGAAGTCAGAGCTGGGCTAGGGGTGCTGTTGCGGGGGAGGAGCAGCGTGGCTGCCTAATAAGCAGAGACAAGAATGTGGGCAGGGACAGGGGCATCTCAGAATGGGATAGCCTGTGCCCAGCTGGAGAATGGAAAAGAGGGGCTCCAGCGGGACAAGCCTGCCTACATGGCCTTCCACGGGGAGCACTCAGCCAGAACTGGGAGGAAGGCAGCATCCTGATGCAATGGTTTACATTGCAGCTACACCGTGGCTCAAAAAATCAAAAGCACATGTGGGCCCAGCCCAGGGAAGGCCGCTGAGGTTTCTTCCTCCTTTCCTTGCTCCTCTGATTTCTCCATCCAGATATCTGTTCTCTTCTTTATCAGACAAAAGAATTCAGGGCAGCTTCTCTAGGAAGTTACTCAAAAAAGTTTCAAGGAAAGCAATATGACATAGTCAGAAGACACCCTTTGTTGACAGAATGCAAAATGACTTTCAGTCTCCTATATGTGTGCTGAGTTCACCTGCACTGGCTTTAGTGAGAGGCATGCTGACACGCCCAGGTCTAGGATGAGCCTGGCTCACTGGCCCTATTCTGCACACTTCTCTGCTACTTCTGACAAGAATCATAAAGACTGCATAGTCAGAGTCGGATATTCAGTTGTTTGTTTGTTTTTGGTTGAGTTCATCTCAACAAAGACAGTGTATATCATTATGATCATTGGGCCCAGCACTTTGATCATTCCCCACATACATCAAAAAATAAGTTACATACATAAGCTATGAAGCCGAAAGAGCATAGTATCTCTAGCATTGTAATAGGAAAACCCACTGAGAGAGGGACATTACTACTCTATTTGAATCTCCTCCTATTAACTGTTGGGTGTTCTTCATCTGACAGCATCTACAACTGCTAAAAACATTTACAATGAACTGTAGCCTAACTGCCAATGTATTTCTAATGTTGATGTCAGGACAATAAAAGAAATATATGTTTCTTAGGGAAAATCTGAGAGAACACAGAAACATAAAAAATAAAATTAAAACCCATTCTAACCCCACAAAGCAGGGATGCTAATATTTAAATGCTTTGCCCCAGCCTTACACATATACACATAGCACCACTGGGACATAATCAACATTGCAGAATACAATGTTGCGAGTATTAATGATTTTCCTTAATAATACATTATTAATATTTTCACATACATTAAAATAATCTTAGAAACATTTCGATGGCTGTATAGTGTTCTATCCTATAAATGTGTCATTATATATTAACTTCTCTACTAATATTTTATCAATTTTTGCTGTTTCAGATAGAATTGACCCTTTGTATCTCTGGGTTTTACATCTGTAGGTTCAACCTACTGCAGATCAAAAATAATCAGGAAAAAATGCGCCTGTACTGATCACATAGAGTTTTTTCATCATTATTCCCTGAACAATACAGTATGAGAGCTATTTACATAACATTTACATTGTGTTAGGTATTAGAAAAAGATCTAGAGATGATTTACAATGTGCAAGAGAATTGTGTACTTTATGTTCGTGCAAATAAATGCCATTTATCTGAGGGACTTGAGACTATGTAGATTTTGCTATCAAAATATTCTGGAATCAATCCTCTCTGGATACTGTGGGGCAACTGTAATAATTTAATGAATGTCTTGATATATGAATCTTTGATCATTTTACTGTATCCATAAGGTATATTGCTAAACGGGAAAACACTGAATCAGCGAGGCGGATTTTCTTTTTAGAAGGATGTATTAGCTAACATTCCTAGTAGCAACATATGGGAGTATTATCCCATTTTCAACACTGAGTATTATAATTTTTATTTGTCACTTTCCCATCACTGGACAAAATGCCTGAAATTTAAAGGGGGAGAGGTTTATTTGGCTCATGGGTTCAGAGGTTTAGTCTGTGGTTGTCTGGATTCAAGGCCAAAACAGCCTGGTGGGAAGGCACAGTAGAAGAAAACTTCTCATTCCATGTCAGTGAGGAAGCAGAGAGAAAAGGGAGCTGTGTGCGAGAACATACCCTTCAAGGTCACAACCTCAGTGACCCTTCCCATCTGACCAGTTCTTACCTCTCAACACATGAGACTTTTGGGCAACATTTTAGAACTAAACCATGACACATTTAGAAATTTTTTTTATCCTAAGGATTTTAAAATGAGCATTTTGTTATTGTCTAAAGCTTCATAGCTTTTTGGAAAAGAAATGAAGCACAATTGAGTGCATGGCATATTTTCTTCAAACCATCTCTGGTGAGTCTACCCATAAGGACTCTTAAATTTTCATAAACAGAACCATTTCTGGTAACTGATTTTCTCAGTGCAGAGCTTTAAGAGAAACTCCTCAGTCTGTGAGGTTGTGCATTGCACAATCAACAATGTCAGAGGTGGAGCTGTAGAAATAGGACTGTTATGATTGATACATTGTGTCAACTTGAGCAGTTTAGAAGTTTAACTAAGAGACTCAGCAGGGAGCCAGAGTTCTCACTTTGTAAATTTCCTGAGCCTGTGCAAGAGGAGGGCACAGAGGTGGTGTAAGCTACACCCACCCTAGGGGTGGGGGGGGTGGCCTGTGCAATATAAGGGAGGAAAAGAGGCTTGCCTCCCCCCTCTTTTTTGCTCTGCCTGCTTTTGCTGACTGCTGCCTTGAAGTGTTGCCCCTGTGCCATGTCTCCCTACCTTGGAGCCAGCTGATTATGGACTGAAACCTCTGCAAACACTGAGCTAAATAAACTGTTCCTTCCTTCATTTTTGGTGTTGGGTATGTTGTCTAAGCAATGAGAAAAAAGTAACCAAGACAGAATTTGGTACCAGTGGAGCGGAGCTGTTGCTGTGACAAGAGCTTTTGAAAATGGCTTATGGGAAAAGTTTGGAAAGGTTCAGAGATACCACCTGAAATAGTAGCACTGGAACATCTTAGGCTGTTCTGTATGGGAGATTCTGGTCAGAGCTCAGAAGACTAGAAAACCAGTGAAGACCAGGCTCAAGAGATTTCTGCTGGAAAGGACTGCATTGGTTGTTGGACTCCAGATGATGTATGTCATAGCTTGGAAATAAGTTTGTCTATATTTTGTTTATGTCCAGAGACTTTACCTGAGACTAAGATTAAGGGCAGTGGACTAATTAATCAGGCAGAAGAAATTTCAAGGCAGTTGAATGTTGAGGCTGTGGCATGGCTATTGTTTGGGGATTTTAGTTAGATTTATGTTACAAATCAAGAGCAGAACCCAGCAGGATGATTTAAAACATTGTGAGTTTGGCCAGAAAGGAAGCTCCAATAAACTTATAGATTGTAAAGATAGAGCTGAGAAAAATCTCAATTGCTGAGAAGGAACAGAATAGGAAAGATAACATGAAGATATCATGAAAAGCAGCAAGTGTTGACCTTTGTAGCCTCAAAACTGCAAAAATGAAAGACTCTGCTTTGAGGCAAAAACTGCAGAGCACAATGTGTGAGAATGGCAGCATAGAAAATTTGTTCTTTAGAATTGGACTCAGAGTGCCCAGCAATCCAGGGACTTGGTCCCTATAGCTAAAAGAGAGGAGAGCCTGGCTACTTCTCCAACTGGCAGTGGACTTCGGCATAACCTCCACATGGTGCTGGTTTTGGTACCTACAGAACGCAACATTTATGAGGTCAAAAAGGCCTCCACTTCAATTTCAGAAGGCCTGGGAGTCAGACAGTGTGCTCCTGAGGGCGTAATGTATGAAGCTATGAGAGGGAAGCCAAAGGTGCAGTGGAGACCCCAGAAGTTTGGAAAAGCAGGAATGTGGATCATCTAAGGAAAGCTACAAGGAGAGAACAAATCAGGCCTAAGAGAGAAGCTGTGGAAGCTACAACCATCAGAAGCGCCATAGAGGTGGAACCACACAAGCCCTTTGGAGCTCACAGTTTGCCACAGATCACTTCAGATGCTGGATGTGTACCTACAGGACTTAACATTTGCCCTGCTGAATTTTGCATTTGCTTTGGTCCCAATACTTTGTATTCCCCTGTATGTACTCTTTGAAATGGGGAGGTTTATATTGTGCCATTGCATACTAGAAGTGTTTAACTTTGTTTTCATTTGTACAGAGGCTTGCAGTTAGGGTTTGCTTTACATTTTGGAGGAGATGGGAGACTTAAAGTTTTCAGCAATGGTGAAACTGTTAGGACTTTGGCAACTCTTGCAGATAGACTAAATGCCTTTTGCATAAAGCCATGTGCATGAATCTTTGGGGGGCCAAGGACAAAATGTTATATTTCTAATCTAATATAATGTTGCTAGACTTAATGTTAGTTCTTAAAGATTGTTATGTTCAACTTGTAAAATGTTAAAAATAAGCATGCCTTGTATCTGGAAACTGGTTTAAAGAAATGCGACTGTTTGCAAGTTGACAGGGGGTAGATTGTTATGGTTGATGCATTGTGTTAACTTGAGCAGTTTAGGAGTCTAAGAGACTCAGCAGAGAGCCAGAGGTTTTACTTTGTAAACACCCTGAGCCTGTGCAAGAGGAGGGCACAGAGGTGGTGTGAGTGCTACACCCACCCTGGAGGGGGGGTGACCTCTGTGAAATATAAAGGAGGAAAAGAGGTTTGTCTCCCCCATCTTTTTTGCTCTGCCTGCTTTTGCTGACTGCTCCCTTGAAGTGTTGCCCCTGTGCCATGTCTCCCTGCCTTTGAGTCAGCTGATTATGGACTGAAACCTCTATAAACAGTGAGTAAATAAACCTTTCCTTCCTTCATTTTGGATGTTGAGTATTTTGTCTCAACTATGACAGAAAAGTAATCAAGACAGGGACAAAGAAGGAGCTTTTCTCAAATCTGAGCATCACCGCAGGAAGTACAGGTTCTGGTCAGAGCTTTTGCTTTGGCATGAGGACTTGGGACACTAGGAAAGGAGGTGCTAGAAAATAGAACTGTTTCTTAGAGAATGTTGAATGGATTGAGACAAACATTATCTTCAGCTTGTTTTGCTGAGTACATTTTTTTTAGCAGCAAGCCTAGAGAGATGCTGAAGTGGGAAGAAATTGTTAAACTCTCTTAGAGCAGTGGGTATCATGTGAAATGCTTGCTAGAAGCAAAACAGGTTAAAGTGCCATCTGGTGAGGTTGCCTTCTCTCAAGCAGTGGAGGTAGGAAAATGTCTATCTAGGAAGGACAGAATATGCCACCTGTGGGAATAAGATGGCAAGCTTGTACCCAAGTAGACAGCACTTGACTTTGAGGAGTTCTTTAGTGATTACTAGTAGATGCCCCTGACCTTGACAGGATTTGGAGAGTTACATTGTCAGCCCAAATGTGAGGCTAGATCACATATCCAGCCTATAGAAACTGACGCTGCACTTTTAGTCATAGTTCAGGAGAGGGACCAGAAAGAGGAAGGAGAACTTCTGGACAAGTTATTAGCTCAGGTCCTTGGGCCAGTTTCTAACGTTCATTTGAAGGTGTGGTTGCGTGAAGATATTGCACACATTCTTCTTGTGAGGATTGGGAAATAAACTCCAAGCCTGCCCGTAGGTGGGGTTGAGATACCTAAACTGTGGTGCTGCTGAGGTGGCAAAGACACAAAAACACCATGAGAGAAAGCAAGAATGCGCTCTCAAGGGCATCCCAAATGAAACTCACGAGATAGCATTTCATTCTCACCATTCAAATGAAAAATTGCAAGAGATTAATGGGTGCGGAAAAAAAAACAAACATTACAAGAGATTTAGCCACAATGAACAAAACCTGCATTCGTGAAAGTAGGCAAAGAGAAAATGAACTGAGCAGCCACAATGAAGTGTGCTTTGATACCAGCAAGGGGGACTGGAAATCAGGAGGAAGGCTTGTAAGGACACATTTTTTTAAAAGGCTGCTAGTAAATCAAGAGCATTAGATTAATGATGACTTTAAAATGGTGAAAGTATTGAGCTGATTTCCTTAATGTGTCTTTAATAGGAGGAATGGAACCAAGCAGCCATTTCAATTAAGTGGTAATGTAGAGTTTGCAAAAATGCCCACAGCTGGTAAGAAAAACCTGGAGCATGTATAAATATGCAGCTCAGCAGGTTTTGATGAGATTCATCCTTACAAGTGATACCTACAATCATCTACACATTACACATGGCAGGGGTGGGCAGAGAAGAGGAGGAATGGGAACAGGAAATGTGGGGAAAGGAATGAGAGAAAGCAGCCAGCTATGTTGTACCCAGAAGAGGGCTACTCAGTATGCTGGGGGACATAAATTTCATACATGAGATATGTGAGGTTTCCTCTTTACAGTTCTAGAAAGCAGGCATTAAAGCTTGTTACCATTTCAGGAAATACCCTTTAGGATAAGTCATTAAGAATATGAAGGAGTTATAGGCAGTGGTTAGCACATCTTGTCTTTTCCATGTGCCTATTACATGACCAAAACAGTGTGCCAATCACCATGAGAAAGATAACTTAGTTTCAAAGAGCGTGTGTTAGATTTTGTTCAGCCCAGCAAATACTTACAAACATATTACATAATTCAACTGTGCTGGAGAGGAAGGGATACAAAGATGGAAGTTACAAAAGTCTGTGTTACCCAGGCCCCGTTGTTGGAGAGCTTATGAATTATGAAAGCATCAGAAACTAAGAAAGAAGCACAAAGTAGTGGACAATAAAGTCTCAGGAAATGCGATGCAGGATGTGAGGCCCAACCTGAAGAACAGAGGTACTCACGTGGGCCTGCAGCATGAGGAAAAAAGACAGCAAGAGAGTGAAATAGGCACCAAGGATGGAAATATGAGGGAGTAGGCAAAGAACAGTGTGGGCTGTCTTTCAAAAGGAAAGAGCAGTAGGTAGTGTGGAAGGGTTGGGGGTGGTAAGTAAGTTATTTAGATCAGGGAACTCAGGCCCAACGCGGGAGGAAGCGAAGCAGATGGGAGGGAAGCTAGGCTGTTGAGGAATACAGAACTAGAAAAAAGAACAGAGCACGATTTGATCTTTGGTGAGTTATTGTGGGGCTCTTCAGTAAGGGAGTGTCATGAGAAGAGAAGTAGAGCATGGACAGTTACAAGGCTAGGCCTTCAAAATCAGCTCCTCACTTCTGCTGCCACTGCCATCTAAGCTTCTGCTACCTCTCAGACGAACGGCTGAGCTGGTCTCATAACTGGGCTCCATGCTGGTGCCCTTCACAACCCACTTTGGACAATTTCAACATGGCAGCCAGAGTGATCCCATTAAAGCACATGATGACTGTGTCATAGTCAGCTGAAAACCCTCCAGTGGCTCCGGCCTCAATCAGAGAAGCCCAAATCTTTACGATGCCCCACAAATCAGTCCCTGATCCAGCTCCACTTTATGTTCCTCCTCAGATCTCATTTTCTAATTTTCCCCTCTCTCGCAGTTGTTCCTCAAAGATAGTTGGCACAGTTCTGCCACATGACTTTTACCCTCACTGTTCTCTCTGCCTAGATAACTTAGGCACCCTCTCACCCCTTCCAGTCTGCAAATAAACATTACTTTCTCACTGAGGTCTTCTAAAATTGTAAACTCTCTGCCCTCAACAGTTTCTAACCTCTTCCTCATTTTACTTTTTATTCACATTTATTTCTCTGCAACATACAATTTTTTGAATGAAATTGTTTGCTGCCTTTCTCCATCACAGGCCCCATGAGAGAGAGAATTTTGTTTCATTCATTGCCTTTTTCTCAACACCTATAGCAAAACTTTGTAAGTATTCAATAATACTTATGAACCAATGAATGAATATCACACAATGGTGAGAAAGGCTGAAGATATAAAGTAGTTGGAGACTGCAAGAATGGAGAAAGGGTAACTATAAAGAGACTGCTAAAGATGCTCTCAAATGATGGCAGGAAGAACTAAGAAAATACCTGGCCTTTCAGCAGAAGTACAGCATTTATTCAACATGTCTGAATCATGGGGCTGATAAGGCTGGGTTTTGTGAAGGGAATCATCTCTGAAGTATGATAAACTTTTCAAAGAGACCCATTCAGTAATCCGCTACATGAATAAATATCAACTTTGGCTTTTCAGGATATTTCTAATAAGGTTTTGAAACATCTAATTTTCCCCTTTTATCTTTAACTCTGCTTACTATCATTGCAAAAGCTTTAGCACTGGTTAGAATTCTTAAGCAAATATTAGCATGTTCTAGTCCTTTCAAGTGTTCATTTTTAAATGACAGTCTGAAGTTTCTTATGACAAATATTAAAATCTGTTGTTTTACAATCAAAAATTTCAAAGAACTTCATTTGTAAAAATAAAAAATAAGAAAAAATACCAAGGTAAGTAACATGAAGGAAAAGAAAAAAAATGCGAGAGCAACATATTTTGAGGATTAAACACAGGAATGAGTTGGGTCAATTTTTTTCCTAACATAGTGCTATGAATAAACAATTGCCGGACTAGAATTGAGGTTAGATAAATTCAGGAAAAAGCAAACAGGATGGGCATGGGGGAGGGGAGGCCTGCCACACTTTGAGACAGACAAGAGAGGAAGGAAAGCGGCTCTGCAGGAAATGCTTAGCATGCTTGCAGCAGCCACCTGGAGTTCTGGGGCCCAGATGATCGAGGGACACAGAAGGGATGTGTGGAAGGAACTGGGAGAGGTGAAGAAAGGGGGAAGGATCCCAGGGCTGAATGATGGAGACATGAAGCTGATTTGAATCAGTCAGCACACATAGCCGTGCAAGAAATGGCACGACTCTCCATTTTCTTCCTGCCCATGTCTTCTAAAGCAATGCCGTCATCCCATTGGGTGAGCTAGAAATGCACAGCTATTCTTGCAATGGTATTTTTCTGCTTACCTTTTTAATTTCAGGCCACAGGTCTGGGGTCCCACAAAGTTCCAAGTTGGTGGTGACAGAGTGGTGACTAGAAACTACTTCTCAGATGTTTGCTGTGCTAGGTCAAGTGCCTCTTCTGGTCCATCCCGGTGTAGCTTCTTGGCCAAGATTAAGACACAGATCAGTGCAACTTTCTGTATATACTCAGTAACTGGTCCCACTGAGACTTTTCGTCACACACAGGGAAATTCTCAACACAAAACATGTGTCTGTGTTCCTTGTGGCCTTTCCATCCTGGAGCATCTTTTCAGTGTGAGAGAAATTGCCTCCTCCTCAAATTTTATTCTCAAAACTATAGGTTTAAGATTCTGGGGAAAAATCCAGAGAAATAGTAAAACTTTCCTTGAGATGAAGACTTGGGTTATTTGTAGGAAAATGGATGTACCATGAGATCACAGTGTTAAGTGAAATAAATCAGAAAAGCAAGCTTAAATATTGCATAGTTTCTCTTGTATGAGAAACCTGGACTATAAGGAACAAAACAAAAGCTAGATGATATGAAATAGGGAGCTAGATCTTTTGCAAAAGGGAAGGGGACCCAGAGATGGAGGAAGGAGACAGGTAGAGGATGAAAAAATAATTAAAATATGTTGAATGAAAATGGATCAACTTTCAACAAGCAATGGAATCATTATGTGCTGCAGTCACGCACCAATGAAAATAAATTTCAATTAAAAAAGAAACATAAGAGGTTACTATTTCCCTTGAATGGAGAAAATAAAGGAGGAAAAGTACAAGGAGAAAAGCATAAATTAATAATTTAAACATTATATGGCCATTTACTGGATATTTTTAGCTTGTAAGTAAATTAACAGCTAATCCAAATGAAAGTAAATCCAGCATCCTGCTGTTCTTCCCCTGGAGCGTAGACATGGAAATGCATTGTCCAGATACCCCTTGCTGCCCTAGCTTTCAGGGTCCAGGGCTGCCCCTTCTGCAGAGGCCACCTCTGGCAAGGACATACGCTTTCCAGTACAACCCATATCCAGTGACTGAGGGGAGTCACACAGGTATGAAAGCCCATGGTGGGAGAACCTAAATCCAGAATTCATTGTGGACTGCTCAAAGATTTGTAGTCTTGCTCCTCAGTTCTTCCATCTCTCTGCTGAGTCTTCCTTCCTGCCCCTCCCTCCCACAGAAATTTACCTCCAGAAGGACACCCTGCACATCAAACTTCATCTCACACCTGCTTCCATAGAACCCAACTGTCAACAGTTTATGAGTGACCCTGGAAAACAGTGGATAAGATGGGATTTGGAAGCTGAATCAGGAGCCATTGGCCAGTCAACAAGGGCCCAGTTTAAGAGGTGGAAGGTGTGCATCCCCCAGCACAAGTGACAGTCCAGTAGTTGGTGAAACTGGGTGATGTTATCATGGGATAGAATGCACCTGTGGGCTAGGGTGAGCAAGTTTTGAGGAGAGGGTACTAGTAACCAATAGCAGTGGGATCATATGAGTATCCCCAAAGACCACTGATACTCTAAAGATAATAAATGGTTACAAGCAGTTAGCAGGCAACTAAAAGCCAAATAGGAAACCAGAAAAGTTATCTAATAGTTTACAAACAAGCTTTTATAGCTTGCATCAAGAGGGCAGAGAAGAACTGAGATATAAGCACAGGATAAAATCTATTGCTGGTTTTCAGAGACAGATAAAAAACAAACCAAAGCAAAACTATTATGCTAATCTGATAGAGGAAAAATTGGGCCCTGGCACTTGGAATAAAAGTGTCTGGGAAAATTTCCCTGAAATTTTTGAAATTCTGGAATTTCAGGATCATTAACACTTTGCCACTGACTAGGGGGTTCCCTAAAATACAGACCTTTCAGGGCTAAAACCAAAATAGCAAAGCGGAGCTGCTGGTGTTCACTCCATAACTGCTCTGAATTCTCTGGGCCTGCTTTTCCTATTTAGAGCCAGTACTTCCCTCTTACTTGAAACCAGTACAGTATTTCCAAGACAGCATGAACCTTCAGGACCTACCCCCATCTCTCCTGCTGACTCCTAGGCCAATAGGTAGGATTAAGATATAATCAGCCAGGGACATGCTAGGTCTGATAAGGGATAAAAGGGAATTTACTCCAAAGAAGCTGTCAGTCTGGGCCAATATACACTGACATATGCCAGGGAAATTCCAGTGGCACTGGATTCTGAGACTGCTCAACCAGGAGCAGTTGGAGCATAAGATTGGATAAGAGACAGTTTATTGATTTGAGAGGATTCTCCAGAGAAGCAGGATTTATACTTTGGCAAGGCCCTTAAGAGATGGGGTGACCATGTTACTAGGATGGCTCCTCAGAAGAATGGAAACAGCAATAGCCCATCTAAGCAAAACTGCTTGCCAGGATTTCCTTGGCATATAGAGGAAGAAGGGATTAAAGAGTTCAGGACATGCTAGACTAGATATATAATATATATTATGAATCCCCCAAATGCACCAAAGAATTATATATGACAGAAATGCTCCAAGAACACATTTTCCAAGACCATCAGAAATATGTTGATAAGTGGGGCACTGGCATCACTACAATATTCAGAAATAATTAAAGGATCTCAGTGGTGATAGTAATAGTAAGGATAGGACCCTAGAATAACAAAGGCCAGGCAAAGATGCGTAAGTGCTTGAAGCAAGTCAGGTTGATTTTCCTAATGAACAGCAAGGTTGGGGGATTAGCTTAGCTGGAGGTCTTCACCTACACAGAGTTAGAAAAATGTTTACACTGGTCCCTGGGACCGCAGTAAGGGCATCATCTAAGAACTTGTTAGTTAAATTCCCAGGACTCTCCCCAGACATACTACACCATAAACTGTGGGATGGCCCAGCTATTTGTAATTTACCAAGCTCTCCATGTGATTCTAAGGCATACTAAAATTTGAGAATCACTGCGTTAATAGAACCCAGCCTCTGATGGATTAAAGAGACAAACAGGCAACAGAAGTATTTATTTTGTATCATCACAAGAAATGAGGGGTGGTTAATGAAGAGGTTGATAGAAGGTCAAGATCTTTCGCCCAGTTTCTAGTCTTCAGACAGTTTTCACAACCAGCACTGACTACAACTACAGATCTCCATGATGAAGGAGTCTGTAGGAAAATGGATGCATCACAATATTAAATGAATAAATCAGACACCCAAGCTGAAATATTACCTGATTTCTCTTACATGTCGAACCCACAACATAAATAAATTCCAGAGCAAAACAAATGAAAATAGTAAACAGGGACATAGGTTTTTTGCAAAAGGGAAGGAGGTCAAAACATGAAGGGATAAAGAAGGGAAGGAAGGGAAAAGGCATAAAAAGAAGAATTAAGATGTATTATGTACATATTCTGAACAACTCCCCATTTAGTGTAATCAATGTGTACCGAAACAAGTGCTAATAAAAAAAAAAAAAAACTATCCATCAAAACTAAAGGGAAGGCATAGCAAGTATTTATAAGTATTCATGACAATAACTCCTTCAGTTCTTAACCAAACAAACCTGTGATCATTTACTTGGGCAACTGTACACCAGAGAAACCAGACATTTCAAGGACATGTCCAGTTGACATTAATATCCAGAGTCCTCAAGCGTCATTATGGCTTCCTTTCCTTCACTAGAGACGGGGCACATGAGGAGTTGATAATTAACGGAGCTCTGGCCAAGTTCACTTCCCCAGCATAAAAATATTGACATATTGGCAGTTGGCATGAGCTTCACACTGGTTTGTAGTTAAAGTTTATCATAGTCGGGAAGACCAAGAGGAATTCCCTAAAACTTTCTCTCCACCTCAGCTGAATAGTAAGTAGTATAGTGCATTGCTTCCCAGAAGAGAAGGCAGAAACTGTCACACCTAACAATTTCAGCCATAATGGTCATTTTATATTTCAATCTAATTTACTAGTATGGTCCTTGAGGCAACCTTGGAAGATGACAGTGGACTCCCACAAATTAGCCAAGTACAGCTGTTGTGTTCATGTGGCATCTTCTGTAGGTAAAGGTAGTAAGACCTTAAATTCATGATACCTGGGACTAGTAAGTTGGTAATCGTATTATTTTCTATTCTGATCAGAAAAGATCAAAAATTGTTTATGTTAATGTTGAATGGGTGAAAATACACATTTATGATTTTGACTCAGAGTATTTTAACACCTCTGTGCTTTATTATAATGCAGTGTGAAGAGATCTGGACTCTAAACAATCTAAAGAACATCTCATTTACCCAATACAATAATAATACAACTCTTGCAGAGCTAGAGAAGCAAGAAATGGCTATTAGGCTGAAGACTTTGGCAAAATATGTTTTGACCTCCAGAGGGTGAGAGATAAACATGATGAAGATTCCCAAATCTAACATTCTATAAAGATTTTAAATGTCAATTAAAATTATTGTATCTTATACCTTCTACCATGTACAAATGAAACACAAGGCCTGGCGGGGGGGGGGGGCTCTTCAGGTTTTAAAAACAGCATGTTAACATATTTTGTACCTGGAGATACTTTTCTGGTCTGTATATTCAGTGACCAAGAAGTCTTTCATTCTGGAGTGAGACTCAGCAGGAGAGGGACCTGCAGCAGGTCCAGCAGACCACATGCTTTATGGCGAGTTTCAGTGGGAAGATCATAATGTAGGCATTTGGGGCTTTTAGAATAAGTCTAGGGTTTGTTTCATCAGACAATTACACACCTTAAAAAAATAACTACTCTTTTTAATGTGCAACTTATCCTTAGTGGAGATGGATTTTCTCATCATGGAACACCAAATGACTACACATGCTACACATCTGAAAGCATTCACATTATTACTTCCCATTGTGAGCTGAGTTCCCTCAGAACCTACCAACTAAGGAGAGTCCCAGCAGTTACCCATTGTAAAGATAGAGATAATACATCAGGACTGAGGAACAGACTTAGCAGGTACAAGTAAGCTGCCTGAGCACATGCCCCATACCTCCATGTCACCTTGGTACCTTGGTACCTGTGTCTGGACATCCCCCCAGAGCCTCATGAGATCATGGGGGGCAGGCCCTTTGGAAATGGGCTGAATCTAGAGTTTCTGATTGGTTCATTATCTAGTGCTGGGATTGGCAGTGTGAGTGATGCACCCACCCTGGAGCAGGCAGCTTGCATACAATATAAGGGAGGGAAATATTCTTGTTCCTCCATTTTGCCCTTTTGCTCTTGCTACTTTTGGTATCTGCTTCAGCTGCCATGAGTGGTTGCCCCTCACCCATACCACCCTGCCTTGGAGTCAGCTGAGTATGGACTGAAACCTCCACAGATTGTAAGCTAAATAAACCCTTCCTTCCTTCGTTTTGGGCATTGGGTGTTTTGTCTCAGCAATAAGAGACAACCAAGACAGTACCTGAGCCCCTCCCCAAGACACTGTAGTCATATTGGAATTCCTTTGCAACAAACTGTCAGATGAACTTGATTTAGGGAGATTCTATGGTTTGAGTGTTTGCCTCCTCAAAACTCATGCTAAAATAAAATTGCCACTGTAATGGTTATTAAGATGTGGTTAGGGCAGGTATCTGACTCTCTTGGGTGGGATTGGTGCTATTATGAAAGGGTGAGTTTGGCACCTTCTTGGTTTTTCTATTGTACTTCTGCTTTCTTCTATGGATGATGCTGCTAGAAGGTCCTTGCTTAAAGCTGGTGCCTTAATTTCCAGCCCTACAGACATATAAGAAATTCATTTGTTTTTTATATATATATTACCTAGCCTCAGACGGTGTGTAGCAGCAAAAGGCCAATTAATACAGGAGGGAATGCAAACCAAAAATGGATGGCAGCTACACTTTAGACTCACAGTGGAAAGGCAAAAATCCTTCTTCAGGAGATATGCTGGTTAAATACTGTACAGAGTGGCTGGAATAAAGTATACACGTGTATACGTGGGTAGAAATGAATGACAACCAGCTGTCCAAAGATCTGGAAGAAATAAAATTGGAAAACTTGGAATAAGAAAGCCTGGGACAGAAGAAGAATGTGGATGGATATAAGCAAATGAGCACTAAGGGTGGAAATATTTGTATCACTTGTTAAAACCTTTCAGAAAGGACCCACCAAATGGAAGAAACACAATGCAGTGAAGTTGACTCAATGACTTAGCAGGCTGATATTAAGCAACTTTGGTCATTAACCACTTTGGCACTGACATTCATAGGTATATGAATTGAATGATCCTGCAGGAGAAGATGGTTGTTATGAGTGGGCCCAATGGTATTCAGCCCTATTTCTAGGACTCTTACAAACTACTGCTGTTACACAATAACTAACCTGACAGCATCAAGGGGCAGTGGTGAGTCCCCGGCATGCAACTTGCTGATAGATCAATTGGTCACATGGTGTCAAGTGGTTTATAACGGGTCCTTTCTATCTTGGGATGTACAGTTTTATTCTAAAAGTAATAGACACATAGTTTGTGTATGTCACTATTTGAGGACTTATGAACCATTTGACACACTGACATGTTCCTATACATGTCACAATATTGGGTCACATCAAATAATCACTTTATGCCAAAGGAGAGGAAAACAGGTCCATGTTTGTGAAATTGAAATTCACCAGACATTTCAAATTTGGTACCATTTAGAAACTGCTGGTCTGATACACAGTGATGAGACTGTCAATCACCGGTGAAGTTGAAGTGCCAGCTTTGGATCTTGCTAGGATAGAGTGCTATCTGCCAGAACAGAATGTGTTTGTTTAAATATTTTACCTAGTTCCATGCTCTGAATAGGAAGATTACATGGGGTCAAAGCTACGCGAGCAGAAGTGTCCCCACTTCCCATCACTACCCTGATTCACTGAAGACTTTATGCTTTTCTTCTTGTCCTCAAGATTCTGTGCTCTGTAGAATTAGAGGTGTGAAAGGGACATGCTTTGAAGAGGAAACACAGAAAATATCCCACTGAAGTATAAACTATGTGTGCCTCGTGGGCATTTTGGACTCCTGTCCAGGGATAAGCTATCAAGCAATATGCATCTTGGCAGGGTTAATCTAACCTGATCAGCAGCTGGTACAAGCTGGGGCTTCTGAAACACAGTGTGGCCCAGGGCATCTACTTGGCATTGCTTTGCTCAGTGGTACAACTTCAGCCTCAGAAAGACATGATGAGGAGAGGCTCCCACTGCTCAGGGATGCTAATCCAAAGATTAGGGGTTTGGGTTTGGATTTGAAATGTTTAGGTTTGGATCTGAAATGTAACCCAAAAACTTGTGTGTTGAAGGCTTGAACCCAGTGCGGCAGTGTTTGAAGGTGGGGCCTTTGGGAAGTGATTGGATCATGAAGGCACTAATCTTATCAGTAGATTAATGGATTCACCACTGGATGGGCTATTGGGAGGTGGTAGAAACTTCAGGAAGTGGGAAAAGTAGCTCATTGAAGTCATGCCCTAAAGAGTGTATTTTGTCTCTGGTTCCTCCCACTCTTTCTAATCCTCCCTGCCATAGATGCAGTTTTACTCTACCAGACATTCTCTGCTATGATGTTCTGCTTCACTGCAGGCCCAGAAACAATGGGCCAAGCACTCATAGACTGAGCCCTCTGGAACTGTGAGGCAAAATAAAGCTTTCCTCCTTGTGAATTGTGTTTTACAGGAATCTTGTGATAGCAACAGGAAGCTGACTAGCACAGGAGCACAGATGCAGTGAGGTGAGCCCACCATGGTGATGCTCAGTCTGACATGTACAGACAGAGGGATAACCAAGCTGACTAGGAAGGTGGAACTATTCCAGGAAATTCGGGGAGTCTGGCTGAATCACAGCAGGGGACATTTGTGCTAGGATGTTCTTCGCATTTTAGAAGTCTTTGCCTTTTATTTAGTCAAGAAAAATGCAGTTCACAGAGAAGTCACAGGTTGTTCAAGTTTGACCAGAAACTCATATGTGTGTCTGTAATTAATAGAAGCACCCTTTGCAACCTTGAACGAAGTAACATATTGGCCACTTCTGTAGCAAAGCGCTTCTTTATTTTAACCTTGCTTTGAGTTGACAAACATGGGTCTAAAAGGTAGATCCCTCACAGAACTCTGGAATTTACTACCAGCAGGAAGGAAAATATTTAGAAAAGGTAGGGAAGTTCCAGGAGACTCTGCACAAGAAGGCTGGATTCTTCCTAGAATAGCACATAAACTAAGACCAACATGGACATATTAGATCAGAATGTCCAAATGATACTTAAAAGTCTGAGATAGGAACTGCTTATTTTCTAGATTATTTACTATTTAACTTCTCTAGAGCTTTCTTGCAGAAATTTCATGAAGTGCAAAAGGAAATTCTTTTCCCTTGCATTGTGACATTTTGGTGGAAACAGAAATCCAAAGTTGAGATATTTTTGAAACCTCTGAGGGGGAGAAACTCAGGCACAATATCTACACACATATATAATCATAAAGAAAAATCTATCCTGACCCTTGCTTTTTTTTTTCCAGGACTGGGGATTCAATTCAGTGCCCCAAGTGTGTTAGGCACATGTTCTACCACCAAGCTACATTCACAGGACTTCAAACAATTTTTGAGATAGGGTTTTTTGCTTTGCTCAAGCTGATCCTGAATGTGTGAAGCTCCTGCCTCAGACTCCAGAGCAGTAAGGATGAGAAGTGTATGCCACTGTGACTGGCTCCTTTTTATTTATTTATTTATTTTGACTCATACATTTAAACTGTTGCATAAAACATTCACATGTGCAGAATATTCCAGTTTGTGTCTATGTGGCCATTTCTCACATATGCAACATCTAGCTAAACTATAATTTCTGGAAAATTTTCTAGGTAGATCAGAACATTTTCCCCTTTGTTGTTTTGCCTTTATTCCAACACTTTTCTATGTTTTTGAGGATCTGGACATTTATGCTTATTTTATCCCATGGCTGTGGTTTGAGAGCGATGAATACTGGATAAAATACAAAAGACTTTTTGAAGGAGTCTAATAATAGAATGGGTGGGGTAATATTCTATTACTGGATGCTTGTAGAAGACCAACTGCATCCTTGAAAATGCTAGCTACATTTCCTGATTACTGTAGGTCATGCACAGTGAGAGGTGGTTTACATCAGGGAGGAACAAGAGGCAGCTGGCACCAGCTGGCCAGTGCTGACTGTGCACGTCTCTTCCCAACCTCGGATTCAGCAGTGTCACCTTGATAGCTTCGAATGGGCCATGGTGGGAGTATGTGTGCCACAGGCATCAGCAAATGATGACATCAAGGTGTTTATGTGTTTTATTCCATCCAGCGAGTCATGTTTTCAGTGTTTTATATTCATGTATTCTTAATCGTTCACATCTGTTTTTCACAGGTTTACACTTCCTCTATATTCTTCAACACATAGAATGTACTTATAATATCTGTTATAATATATGTGTCTACTAATTCTACCGTCAGAGGATGGCTTGCTGTGGATAGAATACAGTGTGCGGCCTGTTTTTATATGGTCCATGAGCGAAGAATGTCTTTATCTTCACAGAGGGTTGTAGAAGACAGACATTTGCCATCAGGAAAATTCAAACAAGAAACGTGAGACTCCACTTCATAGTTGCTAGGACAAATGTCATAAAAAAGATAGACAATAGTAAGTGTCGGTGAGAATGTGGAGAATTTGAAACTGTCACAACCTGTTGATGAAAATGGTACAGCAGCTTTGGAAAAACTGGTTTGGCAGTTCCTGTAAAAGTGAAACCACAGAGTTGCCCTGTCATCCACCAAGTCTATTTCTAGGTATGCTTTCAAGGGAAATAAAACAGACAGTGAGACGAAAATTCCTACACAAATGTTCACAGCAGTCTTTTTTATAATAATAGTTATTTATAAACTGTGCAAGCAACCTAATGTCTACTGGCTGATAAATGGATAAAATCTTGTGTGTCTATACAGTGGAATATTGTTCGGTAATACGAAGGCATGACAAATACTATAATATGGATGAACTTTGAAAATATTATGCCAAGGGAAAGAAGCCAGTCACAAAGTGCCATATATTGTATGATTCCATTTATATGACACATCCTGAAACGGCTGGTCCAAGAGACAGAAAGCAGTATGCTAGTTGCTAGGGATATATAACTCAGCATGATTTAAAAGCATTTTTATGTGGCTGAAAAATACTTGTTAGGGATGTGTTAGGGAGTGGCTGAAAATGTGCATGGATTTCTTTTGAGAGTGACAGTAATGCTTTGAATCTAAAATATCTACCCGAAGTCTCATGTCCATAGGTGGAGCTTTTATAAGGTAGTTGGATCATGGGGTGCCATACTCACCAGTGAATTCATTCACTAATGGATTCAGTAGCTGAGTGTGCTTTTAAAAGCTGGGGTGTCGTTGGAAGTGTAACCTGGAAGACTGTATTTTTGCCCCTGGATTCTCCTTTCTCCCTGGCTCCCATGTGTTGAGCAGCTTTCCTGTGCCAATACTGCTCTACCATGCCATTTCTGCCTTGGTGCCAAGTAGTCAGGGAATGAATCCTCTGAAATAGGAGCTTAAATAAACCTCTTTCTTTAAGTTACAGATATTGGGTATTTTGCCCCAGTAATGGGAAAGTGACTAATACAATGGTGAAAATATTTTAGAATTTATTGTGGTGATGGGTATGCAAATCTGTAAATATACTAGGAAAACACTGAATTTAATACCTTTAAAGTATAAATTTTTTATGATATCTTGATAAAATGTTATTTTTAAAAACATGGTCTCTAGACTTTGGGATTTCACAGACCTGTACGGCACTGCCAAAATAAACTTTGGGAATCTACCACAGATACCTACTGTGATTGTTTGGTTTTGGTAATTAAGAACATTTAATAGCTATTTAGTTCCAGTAGAATTTCCTAAATGAAAGAGTATTTCTGATGCTTATGGATTAATCATGAACAAAGAACCCTTATTTAACTAGAATGTAGCTTCATTTAAAAGAGTATTATATAATTTTTGTACATTAATACAGTGATATATAACACACCACATTTCAAAAGTATTTTAATGTGACTGAAAAGTACTTGTCAGTATTTCTAAAAATTTTATAAAGACTCAAGTACAGAAATAGTTGGCTTAGAAGAAGTTCTTTAAACCTTGAATTTTACAGTCATGTAATTAGGTTATTGATTTTTATATGTATTTTAATAATTGATTCATTGATAACAATATAAATAAAAAACTTAGTTGATAAAAACTTTATTCAAAACATGTAAAGAACTATATAGTTCAAAACTGCAAAAATAAAATACAATTTATGGTAACTTAAAAATAAAGACTATCTAAAAAACATTACCAATCTACTGTTTAAAATACAATCTCAAATTCAAAGCTAGTCTTTGTATTTCTGAATTTTGTGACATCTAAAATATTCTTTACCCAAATACAGTTATGCAAATGTTGCAGCTCTATCACTTTAAAAATATAACTTGGGTACTTTCTGACAAGTGAAAATACATGCCATTGCTCATTTCTTATACATCAAAATAAAACAGTTCAAATGACTGGAAACTAATTTTCACTAATAAAAAACCAAAAAGTTAGTAAAACATTTCTTCTGAAAACAATGGATTAGCATTCTGAATTGAGCTACACAAAGATCTATTCTTATCTAAAGCCTCTCCAGATGATCCACGGTATATTCATGTGGTCAGGACATTTGCAAAATGCTTTTCACCATTTAGTAATCAGGACTCAGCACCCAGGTGCTGTGAAATAGCCAGATGACCTTCAGTTTACACAAGGAGAAGCAGGACATAAGGGGAGACCTCACTAGGCCCGGAGTCAGACCCAATTAGCTTCTGGCTTCTTGTAGGAATGTTTCTTCCAGAAGAGGACACTAATTTGTTTAATGATAGGAGTAAAAGTATTGGGATTTATTGTGGGGGAATTAATTTTGACTCCATAAGCAGAAAGTTCAGAACATGGATAAGGTAGAGATTTTAGTTTGAGAAGGGTTAAGGAGAAAGTTAAAACCAGAATAAAGACTCTTCAGACAGAGATCACTTTTCAGAAGTAAAAATAGCGAAACAAGAATAGAAAAAAGAGGCATAAAGTTTCTCATTCCTAAGCCAAGGGGCTTTTATAAAATCACTTTAAAAGAAGGATTTCCCTTTAACATAACCCTTAAACATCTTATTCCCCCTTCCTCCAATAAAACCCCTATGACATACAGAACACTAACTTACAGCAGTAAAATTGAGAAGTAAAGATGTTAGGAGGTTAAGACCACATAAAGAGTGAATAGGCTGGAACAGATGTTATGTCTTAAAACACTGGCTTAGAAATAGAAACAGAAGGTAGAGGATAAACAGGGACTTTTATGGATGGACAAGTGGAATAATCCAGGGATCTAGTAGCAATCCCAGCTACTTAACTTTTTTTTGACAAAGGACTTGGAATTTCAAGTATACAATGAAACTGAAGATGACAAATGTCTGAGTGTTGAAATACTTTGCTGAAAATAATATTTGTAATATATTCTTGCAAAATTGTGTGAAAAAAAACAAAGACATAAATGAAGTGCAGTGTGGACAAGAGTAGGCATTTAGCTCAAACTGCTATTGCCTCTAGTTAATATATAATGAACACAGAACCATCAATAAGACAGGAGAGAGGAATTGAATTTAGCCTGATCAATATGCTAGGGTAGATTAAAAGATAACTTGTCATTATCAGAAAGGGTATTGGAAACCAAAACAAAGGTGTCTATTCACTTGGAAAATCATGTAAAACTCAAGGCTTCACAGATCCACTATGAGTTATTAAGAAAAATTAGACTCTGGGGGAGATACATAAAACATTTCTACATGCCTGTCAGACACATATGTCACAGGAGCGGCCATAATTTAGTCCACGTGGCAAATCTGATATTCTAGATTCTCATGGAGATTTAGCCTCAAGGCTGCCTCTAATTGACTTTCACCATTAAGTCCCATGCTATGGAAATAAATAGAACTAGTGTAGGTCATAACACCAAGGATCCTGGCAGGCCACTGGGGACTTGATCATAGAAAGTTCAAATGGTAGTGCTAGGAGAAAACCACAAGGGAGCAAACGCCCACCCCCTTACACAAAGCAAAAGATGGAAACATCTGAGAAAACTGCATTTAGATTATTGAAGTTTGGGGTGGCAACTGTAATATAACAGTAACTTTAAGTCCAAGAGTGTATCTCCTTGGCTCCAGTTGACACACCTTCTATGCAACTCACATGCACGCAGCAACTATGAATATCACAGCTATAGAATAGGAAGACTTAGAAGATAGCACCTTGCTTGTTGCTAATTCATGGAGTTGTTGCTTTCCCATACATTTATGTGGTGCTGATATTCAGAACATCTGTTCTTCTGAAACTCAGGTGTATAACACTAAATCTCCCAACTGGAAGACAAGAATGTAACCAGTATTTTTTGATGTAGGGATGTATGTCATTTGATATAGATTAAAGCCTTAACCTCCAAACACTGATTGGGATATTCTGATTGTGATCAATGAAATGGATTTATTTATAACCAGTGGACTGGAGAAGGTTTTTTTGTCATTAATAGTTTCCCTTCTCCTTGAGATTCAGAGGTAACTTCTATACCATGGTCCCAACTGATAATTTATGACAGAAAGATGTTTAGTGTCTTCTGAATTTTTTAAAATGTTCTTTCATTCTAGTGTACTCAAATTTAAACTCCTACAATGAGGGTGAAACTTAGTAGAGCAGAACAACTAGTAGAACAAGTCACACACTGGAGGAATACACTTAATGGTTTAGGAATTTAAACTGGAAAGGTAAAGTTTAAGATTCTCTCTCTCAGTGTCTTACACACACACATGCACACGCACACATTCACATGCCCTAGAAAGAAAAAGCTGTCACTGAGGAGTAATGCCAGTAAATTCTATTCAGCAAGTTGCTGACGTTAGAGAATAGTTCCACCCCAGCTAAATGTAAGGGTAGGAAAAACCTGAGAAATCCCTAAAAAATGTTACAGTTGTATAATTCTTTAAATTATTTCTACTTCTGTTATTTCATCTGTACACACACTCTAGGGGTGGCTGGTTAGTATGAGAAGTACATTATAAGGACTACACTCCAAGAGCTGTAGCCTTTGAAAAACCCTAGTCACTGCAGAGACTGTTACCCTGAAACCCTTATCTGCAGTTCAACATCAGAGACTTTGTTAAGAAGTGAATATTTTCACTGGTCAAATTAGTGATGTAAAAATATGTAGACTGGACCCAAAAGGGTAGGGAAGTTCAGCCCTTTTATGAACAAGCCCGGTGGACCTAGGATTTGTAGCTCATTTAAGGTAGAAGTCATATAGTAAACTGGCTGTCTGACTACATCTGCTCAAGTATTATTGGTCTCACTGCTAATAAAACTCTTACATAAAATGTTGCTACAGTGTCTAAAAGGATAAGACAGAGTTGGGATGTTTTCAAGCTTCCAGGACAGGTTGGCTAACTGTTCTGGTGCCTGCCTACTTATAAACATGCATCACTCAGTGCTTGGTCTAAGATCAGAGTTCACTGCAAAGTGTTACCTGGTGAGAGTAAGAGAAGACATATACCCTCACGTAACTTTATCTACTGAAGGCTACTAAAACAACCTAATAATCGTGAATGCCCAAATTCCATACATTTCAACAGGTGTAACAAGATCAGGTCTGTGACAGTTTCTAGTTTAATAGGGATGCAAGTCCTTGGGTCTTTTCTAAGGTCTGTAAATGACGCAGTGATGAAGGAAGTGTTTCTGCCAGGGAAGTGCAGAAACAAGAGCAGCACAGAGCTGAGTCACAGGTGGTGACCCCTACACTTCTACTTCACACCCCCTACTCTTCTCTTGGCTTTCTACCCCAGCCAGCTTTCTTTCCAGCTGTCCACTTTACAAGTCTTACCACCCCTGGAGTTCAATAAAGGTGAGACAGAGCACGGAGTACTGTACATCAAAGAACTAAGCTGAGGAAGAGCTGGTAGAGAACTGTTTCTGCCCACTGAAATTGAAGCAAGTGGAAAAGAGTGCTTTTGATTATTTGGGTGGTTGTTTTTGTAACTATGGTTAATAGAATGCAGGTGAAGTTTTCTGAGTATTTAGAGGTCAAACACTAAGTAAAAGTGAGCATATGCATTTGCTTTCATTTTTAACACTTCTTAGATATTTTTCCCCATATACCTTTTTACAACTCTGCTTTAAAATAAAGGAAATCAAGACAATGTTATTGCCTAATATCAAAAGCAAATTCGAAGGAAGTAACAATTATCCTTGCATGTTGTGCGGGGCTCCTGCAAATAGGACAAAACAGAAGTCCGGTCTATTCAGTGAGATGATATACGTAGGTTTTCCTACATACATCATCGCTTTTTCAAGAATCCTGTTCATACTGCACACTCAATAATGTCAGCAGTTACTAGTAGCAATTTGTAAAATGTGAGCAACCACTGGTTATAGCAATGTATATTTTCAAATTAAAAAGGCTGAGATTCAGATAGGAAGCTTGCCATATGACAAATGTTCATTATAGTAAAAGAAATATCTGCCACCTGCACTCACCTGTACTCAAATTAAGTCAAATTGAAATTTCCACGGTGCTGCTTTGTTCTTCTATGTTACTGCATGACTCTCCCTTGGTTATACTACAGTACTTTGAACGCTGGCAAGGGCACTGAAAGTTAAGGTTTGACATGGAACACTAAGACAGTCAGAGGCACTTGACAGCTTGAAGAGAACTTACAATTTCCCATCTATTATCACCTTGTTTAATTCTCACCACAATTTTGAGAGGCTGGCAGGGAAGGTATTATAATCTCTGCTTTATGGATGAAGACAACCGATAAGTGAATTGCCTGAGATTCTATGGTTAAAAAGGGGAAAAGCCAGGAGTCGAACCTGTTCTGTTGATTGCTGGAATAATGGTCTATCCTCTGCACCATGGGGAACAGGAAGCTTGAAAGCAGACTCTATTGTACATGAAGAATAGCACCAGGAAACTGGCACATGGTAGGGAAAGACTGAACAATTGCAAACAAAATTGAGACTTTTATAGCGCTATGAAAGAGGACGTAGCAAATCATTTTCAACAGAAAGATGAAGAAACTGTCCTGTTCCTATGAGTAAAGAAAATAATGAGGGAACCAGTTCATTAAGTTTGCAGCATGTTTTTTTTTTTATTTTAATCACTATTGTTTGTATGTTATAGAGAAGCCGAGCACAGGTAAAAATTTCATATCACGTGCTCCCAAAGAGCACAGACTTCTTCAAATTTGGAATATGTAAGAAGGTCAGGCAGAGGGAGAACCCTCATAGAAAAGATAATACATCACTGCCATTTAAGATTCCTAACCCTCGACATCAGGTCGATCCATGGCGGTGCGGACACTTGGTGCTAGCCTGCTACGCAGTCCTGGGGATGGGCTGCTTACAAAACTGGTGCGCATGCTCCCGTTCCCTTGGAATCCAAGGGTAGAACCAAAAGCAGTATGTGCTGAGGGGATTTATTTCTGTTTGTGGGCTTTAGTAAACCAGTTCTGGAAAGAGTATGCAATGTCAGCTGTGAATCATACACCTCAGCCTAACTCACTGACCTGTAAGAGTCTCGCTTCCAAATTTAAATGGCATCATCAAGTAGTCTAGACTCCACATTTAGAGATCCATGGGCTAATTCTGGATGCTATTTTTTGGTTGAGGGACTGCTAATCAAATCAAATAAAACTCCACTTTATTTAGTGACGTTTTTAGGGAGAACAGATGGGAGGCACCAGGACAAGCTATTGTAGAGTTATGTGGTCCACACAAAGGGCCAATAGCTATAAAATCTGCCAGTTTGTTCAAGAAATGTCATAGCTGACAGGCAAAGACAATTATTAAAGTAGCTTTCTGCATGAGACGTGTCTACATCCTAGAATTTCTTTTCCATAACTATGCTAAGAATGTTGAGGGTAGACAGTGGATTCCTCACGGGACTATGCGGAGACAAGACAGAGAGTTACTGAAATTTAGTGCTTTCAAATCCCTTTCTCTGGTGCAAATGAAGACATCTGTACTCTCCCTGTTTCCACAGTGTGCTTTTGTTAAGCTAATTCAATGACCTGCTTCCCAGTAGTATTCTTGAAAACATTCCCAGAATGTAGGACATTTTTTAAACTTTCTAGAGGCAATGCACCTCCTCTCTGTATCCTCTCCATAATATCCAGTATGTATGTATGTACATATGTATTTTGTCTTTTTAGGACAGGGTCTCACTATGCAGTGCAGGCTGGCCGCAGGCTCACTTTGTAGCCCAGGCTGGCCTTGAGCTCGCAATGATCATCCTGCATCAGCCTCCCGAGTGCTGGGATTGCAGGCATGCACCACCACACTCGGCTTTACATCCAGTTTTTTTTAAACAATTTGCTGTTAAGAATTACTGGTAAGGAGAGCTCCGATCATAGTCATTTTATTGAGCGAGAAATATTTCAAAATTCTTATACCTTTAGTTACACTAACTTGGTGATGGCATTCTGAGTAATAAAGTTGACAATCTTCTTTTCTACAAAGGATAGTAAACTCTTACTCTGAGGTAGCACAGGGATTCAGCACTGAGGGCCACTACAGTTTACCTTTTGATGCTCTGCAGTTATTGCCTTTAAAGTTGCTAATTCCCTAGCCAAAGCATTAAGATGAAATTTAAACATTCTTTTCCCTAGGATTTTTGGTCACCCACGTGATAAAGGAGAGTGATTACTATTGTAGAAGAAAATTTAGAGTTTGTATGGCAAGTAGAAAAAGAAAGCAAATAAGAATTAAAGTCAGCATAACATGAATCATAAAGTATCTTTGGCATCTCATTGGAAATCTATGTTTATACTCTCCTTACTCTTTGCACTTTAGCTTGGAAATATGTCCTACACCATTTATTTCAGTGTGTATGCCACTTTTTAAAAAAATATATGACAAGCTTGTAGGTTAAGAAAAAAAATCTGTGATATACCTCATCTTCCAGGATGCACAATAAAATCACACTTTCTTTAAGATGGGGAGGAGAGTGATTGACATTTGCATATATACCTGGGATCCTTCTGCCTCTGCTCACCACACTGTAATTATTACTGACAATTTCAGTGATGAAAGTTGACAATGGGAGATGAGAATTCTGGAGGAAGATATCTGCAAACATCAAAGCATTGCAGGATACCCTAATAGGTAAGTCACTATCTTCCTTGTTTTTGGCATCTCTTCTCTCTTGTTGACCAAGTAAAGTAGAGAAGGAGGAATATAGGACATGTAGGTTTAGCATATATTACATATTGAAATAGCTTTTTAAAAAGTTTTCAAAATTTCCCGCTGGCTTTTACAAATAGGAGTTATTTCATGGTGATTTTCCAGTGTTCTTTTCTGAGGTAGATAAAACATGGAAGATAGGTAGTCTGAAGAATGTGGAAGGGTGGCTAAAGTTTATGTAGACTGAGATCAGTTTGCAAGAAATTTCAGAAGTGAAAACTGAGCTTGAACTAGAGAGGAGAGGGACAGGGCCATGGGCTGCACACCATTCAGCGGGGCTTCTGGAATGGCACACCAGTGAATCTGGATGTAAACAACAAGGCTGTGGGGACCATGGCAGAGTAAGAGATGAACCTGCAAGACACATAGCTGGTTATGAGTGGCAGGTGACAGAGGGACTATGGAACCTGCAGGAACTTATAAAGTAACAGCAGAGTTCAGAAGCAACTGATGTTTTAACACTTTAAAATGCTTTTTGTTGTTGTTCTGGATCAAAAGCAAATTTTGTCTCTTTTCTCGGGCCTCTGTTTGTACTTGGGTATTGCAATTGTATTCTGCGTGTTAGAGAAATCTAAATTCTGGCTAAATAACTAGTGAAATTAATTCTAAACTCATTTTTCTACCCATTTGAATTACAGAGGAACAGGCTGGCTGCTGGAGACCCAAGGAAGTTAACACTACCAGCTGGGGCCTCTCTTTCGGAAGAATCACTGCAGTCATCACAGGCAGATGCTGTACTTTCAAATGCACATTCCATTGGAGACCAAATGTTAGTAGTTAAACACCAGCATCACAGAAACACACAAAGCTGTAGTCAAGTTCACAAACACAGCTGGTGGTTAAGAAAGCCCTAATGAAGGAAAGAAATCTGCTATTAGCTCCAAGTCATTCATCAAGACTTTTAATACACTTAGATTGGGACTGTTATATGAGAGAGAATAAAATAACTATTGGCCTCAGTTTTTTCTCCCCAATCTAAGACTAAACATTTGTTAGAATACCCATCGGAAAATGAGGAAAATCAGACATAATGTTCTCGTGGGTTGATGTAGACTTTCTCAGTGTTGGTGCTTTGATGTTTGCCAGTGCTTGGATCTTTGTAGGACATCTGACTGTAAAGGGGGTACATCTGCTGAATTCCATCTTCTCCCACTGTGTTCTTATCTTCATAGTCAAATCTTTTGCTATTCAGTCCATTCTGAAAATTCAAACATTGTTTACATTAGCAGAGCATTTGCATGTTGCAGCACTTGGGTAAAAATAGGCAAAAATAGAATTCATTGAAGTTTGTGTCCCTGATTTATTATCCCACAAGGAACTGAGTGACAAGGTAAAACTCACCAACTTATCATGTTCCAGTAATTTGTTTCTTGCAATAATTGAGTAAGAATGAATGGTGGCTCCTAAATACAAAATTGCGACCAATGGGGATAATGATCAGTTTCAGGTTTTGGAATTTGGAGTTCATATCAGCTAAGGTCACCTGGAGAATAACAAGGCTGTGAACTTCAAAAGTCTAGCAAGCAAAGCCTAACGGTGGGCTGAATATGTGAGATACACAGCCAATGAAGGAAACAAAGCAAAAGAAACTTCTGTGGAATTAGGGAAAGGACAGCAAAATGAACTGGCATGTGCCTGTATTTACACCTGACATGATGGCACACTAAACAGGAATAAGTAATCTAAAATGAACTTTTATGGACATCTAATGATATCTGAAAAAGCATGTTAGCCCCAGCGATTCCTGGGCTGATACCATGTGACCATGTTACTTACAGAGGGTAGAAGACTACCAGCTTCTCTTTCTTTGAATTGAGTCTGCAGAGGCGAGTGTTCGGTCTGGTAGAAGACATAAAAAGACACGCAGTTTAAACCACCAAGTGCATGGTGAAACATATCGACCAACACCAGCAAGACTCCTGCTCTTAAAAGAGAAAATCACATCTTGTTAAAATGTCTACTGATTAAGCAAACTGATTTTCTGCAGAAGGATGAAAAAAGCAACTATATATTCTTTCTTTCTTGCCCTATGTCTGTCTGTTTGTCTGTCTGTCTGTTCCCCTCTCTTTCTCCATTTCTCCCTCCCTGTTTCTTTCCCTTCCTGGTTCTAGATGCCTTTTAGCAAAAAAATGACACAGCACATCTGCTGGAGAAGCTGTCATGCAACTTATTTACATGTTGAGAACTCAGCACAGAAAGTCTTCCACCTTTTTCCACTGCAGGAGCCTGATATATTGAAGTAGGGAAGAGTGGTTTAGGATGCACTGAAGTTTTGTCTATCCGTGGACATTTATATAGTCGCTTTTCCTGCTTGTTACTCTCTCATCCCCAGCCACCTCCCACAAACAGAAGGATTCACCACTTTCTAACCTCAAAAGAATCTTTCTCAACTTCTCTCTGGCTTTCAAGCAAATACTTTAAACACTTCAAATCTCATCTTCAAATATGACATCTTTCGGGAAATCTTGCACAACACTCTCAGGTGGAGACAGCTTTCACAGCATCTATTATCACAATTATTCCTTTACTTACTTGTCTACCTCACTAGACTGAGAGTTCTGATTACAGTATTTACACCCATTACCTCATCTAATCCTTATGAATAATTCTACAAAACCTGTGTGTTTTATTTACAGAGGACTAACCCCAAGGCTCAGAAGGGTTAAGTAAGCTGTCTCTAATTACACAGTTTGTAAGTTGATTATGGTTCAAACATGGCTTTGCTCACTCCAAATCCTTGTGTCTAGCTCAGTGCCTAGATAAATAGGTGTTTGGTGAACATAAGGCACAAACGCAAAGCATGGCTGAATGTCCCTGTGTGTGGACACATCTGTCAACACGGTTTGCATTTCACTGCCTTTGCTCAGGCCTTCCCTTTGGTCTGGAAGTTTTGCCCTTTAAGGTCTGCATTTAAAACACTACCCATCCATCGTGGCCTGATCAAAGTCATCCTACCAGAATGGCTCTCCATGTTTCCTGTCAAAGTAATGATCTCTAACTCGCAGTTTTGCTACTCTCTTAATTAGAACTCTATTGTAGTACACATCAAGGTCTGTCTTGTTTTATAGTCCCTGAGGTTTATATTTTTCAACTTCAGTAAATAGCAAGACCTAGTTGTTACTATGCCCTGAAAGCTTGCAGCCTCCACATTCATGTGTTGAGACCTAATCTCCAGTGTGATGGCACTGGGAGGCAACACTTTTGTGTGTGTGGAAGGGGATTAGGTCAGAAAGGGAAGGCCCTCATAAATGAGATCCATAGCTGGGCGTGGTGGCGCACACCTTTAATCCCAGCACTTGGGAGGCTGAGGTAGGTGGAGCATTGTGAGTTCAAGGCCGGCTTGGGCTACAATGCGAGCGCAATGCCGGCCTGAGCTACATAGTGTGACCCTGTCTCAAAAAACTAGGGCTGGGAGTTTGGCTCAGTGGCTTAAGTGCCTTTCTGGCAGGTGTGAGGCTGTGAGTTTGATCCCTGGTGCCGCAAAATAAATAAATAAATAAATAAATAAATAAATACATACATACATACATACATACATAAGATTCATTTCCTTGTGGGGGCTACAGAGATCAGGATCTCCCCTTCTATCATATGAGTTTGCAGTGAGAAATTGTCATCCCAAGAAAACACATCACCAGCCACCAAATCTGCTAGCTCCTTGATCTCCACATTCTCAATGAAGAAAAATATGTTAATCGGTTTATGTGTTTTGCTGTAGCAGCTCAAATGGACTAAGATACCAGGTGCTGTCCCCATATCCTGGCCTGGAGTTCTACAATTATAAGAAGTCAACAGTTAATGGGTTGATTTGAATCTAAATTATCATCAACTCTTGAAATCCTATGTGACAGTTATCCATATGAGAAATTATGTGTGACCATTTCCTTGTCTTTGCCCTATCCAGCATGATTCTAGGGTACTTTTCCCATGACCAGTCATCCTCTTCTGCATCCTGACACCTGGTCTCACTTGGCACCCCTCACTCAGCAGTGGCTTCCACCCTCCGCCAGGGCAGGGGCCAGAGTGCTGGTTCTGGGACGGCCAGGGGCAGGAGGAGTGCATGCCCTGCTGAGACTGTGCACATCAGGGAGGTGAAGGGAGGTCATGCTCTAGCAAAGGCCAGCCTCTTACTCATCTCAGTCTAAAACTGCCCTATTGACATTCTTGATTTTCAAACTAGGGGGTCTTCGCATTTTCACTTTGGGTTAGACCACACATATTACATAGCTGGTCCTAGTTCAAGAAAAATAGACTTGGAAAAAATACCTTAAATGAAAGTTAGCATTTTCTTTCATTTGTTTGCTGTTGTAGATTGTCCCTGTAATTGTTTCCTTTCTATTTTAATATAGATAATTAAGAAAAGATTCTGCATCACTCATGGCTGAGTCTAATTTGATAAGAGGCAGAGAAGCTATAAGCTTCTTTGTGGCGAGGGTGGGTATAGGTTTTGTGAGCCACTGGAGCTAACCCATGATTTCTGAAGAGATATTTGGAAGCCTTTAACTAAGATGGCTTATTCGCAAAATCATGTCTCTTATTTCAAGTATCCTTTGTACTGCAGCAATGAAACCTAAACCTATTTGTGTTGATTTTTAGAAGATCATGTCAGTAAAAGCCATCACAACTACTACCTCTTTTATGAGCACGAAGGGACCTCTGACAAAGTCAGGCCACAATCTGTTCACTATGTTCTTCTGTATTCCCATATGTCTAATAGTCCGGCTGAATTTCTAACGCTGACATTTTTGGAGAAGAGGAAAGCAACTTAAATAAAGCAACCTCCACTTCTACAACAAGAAATATGTAGTATGTACTAAATGGAAGGCAACAAAAGATTTCTGATGGTTGTTTCTGATCTTCTGTAATGGTCCAATCATATTGAAAAGAGAAGGGGAATTAGAAAGCAATCCTGAACAACTTCTGATAGCAATACTGAAAGGTGTCCACAATGTGGCCCTGGCTTATTCCTCCCCGTGAGGGACAGTGTGTGGACAGCAGGGGTACAGTCAGTCCTGGAAGAGAGCCATACTCTAGGAATACAGCAATTATGACTTCAAGAGTTCAAGGAAAGATGCTGTGGGAAGATGTGCTCTTCTATGTCTATAAAATTCCAAATCCTAAATTTAACATGACCAGAAATTAATTTACTATTTACCTCTTCTTGAACATTTGGTCATCATCAGAAAAGCATGGTAACAGCCTTTAAGTCCTTGGTTGACACTATGGGGGGCCATGAGTAACAATATAACCAATATTAAATTAATTATATTAGGGAATTGCACAGGCTATTTAATTTTGCTTCACCCAATTTGTAATAGCCAAATCTTGGAAACAACCCAAGTGCCCATCAATCAAGGAATGGATAAAAAAGATGTGGTATTTTTATACAATGGAGTACTACTCAGCTATCAAGAAAGATTGCATTGATACTTTTATAAGCAAATGGATATACCTTGAGACCATATTTGTAAGTGAAATAAATCAAACTCACATGTGTAAATACCATATTGTCTCCCTAGTGTAAGAAACTGAAACAGTATATATGATCCAAAATCTACAATAAATACTGTGTAAGGGTAAGAAACTGCTCAAAGAGCAAAAGTAATTGGGATAGGGGAAAGGAGGAAAGAAGGAAGGGAAAAGGAAAAAGACATAAATTTGTATATATGTATACGTAAGATAGCTAAAATGACTATACTACTAAATGTATTAGTTATTGAAAAAGAACAGTTAATACTCATATGATTAGATCAATTTTACATGTCTATATTTGCTAATCTAAACAACCCTTTTGAAGGTAACGGTATGTAATATTGCAACCATTGGCAAATTCCTATCATCTTGTTTTGTAAACTTATAATGTTATTGTATTGGATTTGTTGTTGTTGTTTGTCTCTTTTGCTTTTTGTCTTTCTTTTCTGTATCCTTTTTCCCTTAAATAAAAAAATTAATGCTGCTTCAATACAGATGTCAATGAATCTTAGGTGTTATAAATTACAATAGGACTGCTATCTTTTTGTCATGGTTAGAGGAAAGGAGGAAGGAAGAAGGAAGGAAGGAAAGAAAAGGAGGGGGGAGAGAGAAAAAGGAAGAAAAACACAGAAATACATTTGGGCATAGTGGTGCATGCTTGTAAGTTTAGCCCTCTGGGAGGCTGAGGCAGGAGGATTGCAAGATTGAGCCTGGGAAATTTAGCAGTTTAGCAAGACCCAGTCAAGAAAAGAAAGGAAAAAGAAAAGGAGGAATAAGGGGGAAAAAGGAGAAGGAAATAGAAGAAGAGGAAGAAGAGGAGAGATAGGAGGTGAAGGAGGAAGAGGAGGCAGAGGAGGCATAGTTGTTAGAAGAGTTCAAAGTGGTACTTTGACAATAAGGGACAAGAGAATTTTTAGACCTACAATCTTTATGTATACTACCTGGACCATAAGTGATTGGGTAAGTGTCCCTTCTCCATCTCTTATTCCAAATCTTCATCATTAAATCACTACACCTCACAGAAGCCCATATATTTTCCAATGCTGAAATGAAATGTTGAAATTTACTGGCTTTTCTTTCTAATGAATAAACTTAAGTTTTTAGTACTATTTTAGATGCATAGAAAAACCGAGTAGAAAATCTGCAGAGTTCTCACACTCCATCCCTATTCTCTCCAACACACACACAACATCCCCTTTCCCATCAACCTCTGGCATGACAGGGTTGCACTTGCACAGACGATGAGCCTTTCCATACAGCATTATTGCCAGAAGTTCAGTTTACATTAGTTTGCTCTTGGTGTTGCATCTGTTCTGGTTACTTTTTTCTCATTGCTGGGACAAAATACCAGACACCAAAACTGAAGGAAGGGAAAGTTTATTTAGCTCACTGTAGAGGTTTCAGTCCCTAATCAGCTGGCTCCAAGGCAAGGTGGCATGGCACTGGGGCAACACTTCAAGGCAGCAGCCAGCAAAAGCAGCCAGAGCAAAAGTGGGGAAGAGCAAGTCTCATTTTTTTCTTTATATTGTATGCAGGCAATCCCTCATCCAGGGCAGCTGTAGCACTCACAAAATCTCCTTCCCCTCCTCTTGCACAGGATGAGGATATTGACAAGGTAAGAATTCTGGCTCCTTGATGAGTCTCTAAGTTAAACTTCTAAACTGCTCAAGTTGACACAACATATCAATCGTAACAGCATCCTAGATCAATTTTAACAAATGTATAATTACATGGATCCACTACTGTAGTATCATATAGAACAGTTCCAGTATCTTAAAAACCCTGGTGTGTCACTTACTTCACCCCTTCCCACCCAACCCAGGGAAACCACTGTGTTTTACTCTCTCCATAGTTTTGCCTTTCTTATAATATAATTTAATTTGAGCCATTTACTTTGTAGCCTATTCAGATTGGTTTCTTTCATTTCCTAGTACATATTTGAGGGTACTACTCTTCATGGCTTGACAGTCCATCATCTGTCTGGATGTATCATAGTTTATCCTTTTACCTACTGAAACTCATCTTGGTTGAATCCAATGTTTGGCAATTATAAATCAAGGAGCCATAAACATCGATGTGCAGATTTTATGTGGACAGAGGCTTTCAATTAATTTTCATAAATATCAAAATGTATGATTGCCAAATTGTAAAGTAAGAGTATCCGTGGTTTTGAAAGAAACTGCCAAATTTTCTTCCTGAGTTCATCATTTGCAGTCCCATTAGCAAAGAATAAGTTCTGATATTCTATATTGGTCCTTTCAAGAAATTAGTAACCACAGTCTTTAAAATGTCTTAGTCTTACATAATGGAACTTAATATATATGTACTGAATAAAATTAATATTTTAACAGTTGGATACACAGTATATATTATTTTATTATTCTTAGAAAACCTTAGGCTATTCTGAATCTGTAATAAATATTTCAGTTTTCCTACTAACATCTACTACATTGTAGTAATTTCTACTAAATTACAATTCACACTCATTGTCTCTATTTAATGAAGTGATGTAGACTCATTCCTGGCTTCCAAGGTTCAATTAGCAACACCAGTTTTTCTGGTTGGATTTGCTGTCTTAGTAAACATTTCACTTCCTTTACCCAACAAATAAACCAGAACCTTCCTTCTTTTGCATGTATTGTAACTCTACCTTGTTTCCATATGGATGATATTTATAAATCCCTAAGGAGAACTTTCAGAGTCTTTAGACTTTATTCTCAGTGATGATGAAAGTAAGATTTTAAGTGGCTATTGTCACGAGGCCTACCATGACTGGACACTCTGTTCTGACAGTGGGAAATCTTCAAGCTAGAAATTCCATATAAGTACACTGACTCCCTATCTATATAAAAGTCTCTTTGGTATTCTACTGCCTTTCATAATTTCACCTGCTCACAGTTCTGTATTTCCCCCTTTACAGCCATAGTGTCCTTTTGCATGCAGGTGAGTTATATACCTTAAACATTATTCTTTAAATGCATGCTACTATCTCCTCAATCTTTTCCCTAACATATTCTCTCCAATTGCTATTCCTGACATTCACCTTCTCCAGAACCTTTTTAAGCCTGGAGAAGGTGGAACTCCTATTACCATGCCATCTGTTGTGATCACGAGACTTTCCATTGCAGACTTTGGCACCTAGATTACTGTCTTCTCCCCCTACACTTGAGACACCATTAAGAGGGGGACCTCATGTTCACAGTGGTTTGTCTAATCCTCTCATTTCATTTTTTGGCCTTCCCATTTGAGCAAATCACCCGCACAACTACAAGGACTTCCATGCCATGCTCTTGAAACTTCAGCTCTTTTTTCTTTATTTGTTTGCCACTGATTCCTTCTACCTGGTACCTAAACCTGTTCAAGCTTCTCACAGTTTAAAAGAGAAATGAAAACATATTTTAAAACTTCAACCTCCTAAATCTGCAAAGATTTTAACTCAAAACCTTGCCTTAACAAGGTGTGATAAACTCACACCTTCTTGTGTAAGGACTATTGTCTTCCTTTTGTTCCTAAGGCTGTAAAGATTATGAACATATCCACTGTATGGCTGGTACGTTTGTCACTGCTTCCTTCCCACTTTGAGCATTTGCTAGTCTTTCCTTGTTACATCCCTGGGTACCTGTCTACTGCCACTTACGGCACACAGGCATAGCTAAATATTTTAATGCATGTTCACTACTTTATAGGAAAAGAGTGATCTTATGGTTTGTGCTTAGATGTCTTCCCAAAGGCTCATGCAGTCACAGAACTTTTTCAGAGGTGGCTGAATCTAGAGCATGTGATGCTGGAATTAAGAGTGTGTTATTAAGTAAACAAGTCCACTAATTGTTTGGAATAGTTCTGGCTAGGATTCAGGGTGTGAGTGCTACACCTACCCTACGGCAGGTAGACTGCATACAATACAAGGGTCAGAGTCTTTTTCTTTCCCTTGTTGTTTCTGCTACCTTGTGGGTGCCACGATTTGTTTTCCCCTGTGATGCCCCTTGCCATGTGCCACTCTGCCCTGGAGCCAGTCAATATAGACTGCAACCTCTACAAGCTGTAAGCAAAATAAATTCTTTTTCCTTTAACTTTGGGTGTCAGGTAGCTGCCTCAACGACAAGAGAAAACTAAGACAAGTAAATATTACATAGAATGCAAAATAATCAATATAGTACTTAATTACTTTGATCATGTATGAAATTTTATTTGGTCTCTTTACTACTATCTTATGCCTATCAAGAAAGTCTGAGCCCTTGATAACACAACATTTACATTGTGTTTTCCTTTCTAGTTCGCTTCTATCTGTGCATCTACTATATTTTCAATTTCACTATTGATCATGGAACCATGTCCCTCCTTTTTTCCCTATCCAATCAGAATTTCAGTTAATATGTGTGACTCTGGTTGAAATTACTTCCCAAAGGACCCCAAATAGAAGTTCCTGGATGCTGGGCTACAGAAAAACCTAGTCATTTTTTTTCTGAGCTGAGTCCTTATTTCATGATCTGCATTCTTCTAATCTCTAAAAGATGCTGTGTGTTCCCTGGCATTTTCTGTCTCTCCTGATAAACCTCCAGAAGGCATTTTATTGATTTTATTTTTGTATTAGTATATGTGTGTAGCACGTAATGACTGTATTCCTTGTGGGGAGATTGTATACATACATAAAAAGCAATTTAATTCTTTTTTATCTCCCTTCCTCTTTCCTTCCTCCCACCTCCTTCCCTCTCTTCCACAAGTCATTTAAAAAGATTTTATTCTTATCAATATATCTTGTCCTAATATTGACAGGTGAAACACCTTTTTACTTCTGGCTCCGCTTATGTTAAAAAAAATTAATACCAGACTAGCCATCTTGTTACAAACTACTGGAAAACTGGACAAAATACATGAAACAACAAATTTTAGACACAGGGCAACTGTGCTGCCCAAAGCTGAGATCCTGAAGGAAGAGAACACAAACACACACGTGATCACATACACAAGGTGACCTTCTGATAGCCCTGGCTTCTTTGTTGGCCTGAGGAAACTCTAGGATCACAGGATCTTGCTAAACACGGGATACAGAGTTCAGCATTGAGGTAAGTTGAGGTGACTGGAATTTGTAAAGCAAGGTACTGAAGAGGGAGACCTAACTAAAAATGTGCTGGAAACCTGCACTGAGTGGAGCATGTACCAAGTGGACAAAGAACAGCTACTGGAGAAAGAGAAATTACTGGGGAGAAATCATTATCTTAACTACCAGAGCTTGATTGAGACATACAGTTATATTAGAAAATGTCATTGAAACTAACACTCTTTTCTCATCAACTAATGAGTTTAGGAGGAGAATCAGTATTTATTTACAAGACTTAAGCAATACTGTCAACCAATTTGATGTACTTGAAATTTATAGAATACCATGTGCAACAATACCAGACTATACACTTGTATCATTGCACATGCAACACTCAATAAAACAGACCATAATGTGGGTCAAAAAAAGTTCTCAGTACATTTCAAATAGTAACATTCTACAGATATATTTTGTAAAGATTTCCATAAAAGAATTAATGAGACTCTATAACAAAATACTTGAAAACATTTTAAAATATTTCTAAATTAAACAATATTCTTCCAAATACTGATCAAAGATGAAATAACAAGCAATAACATATTTTGAATTTAATAATAATATATTAATTAGCAAATGTGGGATTTCAAATGAAGAAAAGCTTATACTTCAAATGCTTGTACTAGAAAATTTGTAATTAAATACTAATATTAGAAAAGAAGAATGATGTGAAATTAATAATCTACACTTCATATTTGTGCTCTGATGACTGAGTTAGTAATCTGTAGAGATGATTTTGCATTTTCAGAGAGAAACACAAATAACTATGACAAATAATTCACAAAGTATGGGTTCTTCAAGGCATATATGTTATTACATTTCTATATTAAGCATTATTCTAAATGAACTCATATGCACCCATGTTTATAGCAACCCAATTTGTAATAGTCAGATCTTGGAAACAACTCAAGTGCCCATCAATCAAAGACTGGAAAAAAAAAAGATGTGGTATTTTTATACAATGGAGTACTACTCAGCTATTAAGAAAGATTGCATTGAGACTTTTGTAAGTAAATGGTCACGACTTGAGACCATACTTATAAGTGAGATAAATCAAACCCACATGTGTAAATACCATATTGTCTCCCTAGTGTAAGAAATGGAAAAAGTATATATGATCCAAAATCTATAATAAATACTAGGTAAGGGTAAAAAACAGCTCAAAGAGCAAAAGTAATTGGGAAGGGAAAAGGGGGAAAGAGAGAAGGGAAAAGGAAAAGATATAAATCTGTATATATGTATATGTAAGATAACTAAAACGAAAACACTGCTGAATGTATTCGTTATTGAAAAAGAACAATTAATACTCATATGATTAGATCAATTTTACATGTCTGTATCTATTAATGTAAACAACCATTTTGAAGATAACGATACGCAATATTGCAACCATTGTCAAGTTTCTATCCTGTTTTGTAAACCTGTAATGATACTATTGTGTATTTACTCTAGTCGTTTGTTTGTCTCTTTTGCTTTTTGTCTGTTATATGTGTCTTTTTTTCTCTTAAATAAAAAATAAAAATAAAAATAAAAATAAATGAACTTATAAAGCATTATTGAAATTGTGAACTGCGCAGGGTGCCTGTTGTCCTAGTTACTCTGGAGGCTGAGGCAGGGGGATCACATAGACCCAGGAGGTCAAGGGCAACAGAGCAAGGCCCCTTTTTGTTTTTTTTTTTTTTTAAAGAAGAAAGAGAGGAACAAGGAAAGAAAGCAAGCAAGCAAGCAAGAAAGAAAGAATCTAAATAAAACTGCTAACCAAAGGTTGATTTCCCTTTCACATTTTTAATAAAAAAGAAGCTAACCACGTTACAGGAGCAACAACTATGAAGACTGTGTTCTAATCAAGCTCAATTTACAACATTAATTAGGTACTTGTTTAATGAGATACATAATTGTTACTTTCCATGATAATTATACACATGGGCAAGTTATTCACATGAATCTCATTATTACAGTAGACCCTCAGCATTCATAGATTTAACATTGTTGGTTTCAAGCATTCGTGAGTGAACTTAAAAGGTTTATGACAGGCAATAATTTGTAATTTTGTTGAGACATGAATTAGAGTCAAGACCTGGGAGGTTTTTGTGATGGGGCTAATCATCTAGCTAGTTAACAAACTTAGGGTCCACTCAATACGCATATTTCAACGTCTTTTATTTTCAATTCATACATGATTTTTATAAAGGACAGGGGTATTCATGAATGTAGTTTCTGAAAAGTCTATAAAGTATACTCTATGAATGCCAACAGAATTTCTCTATTACTAACAAATCTTTCCCTTTTAAGTTTGAAATGTTTTCCTTATTGTATTTGTTAATTCTTAGTTGTGTAGTATTTGTAGTAAAACATGATCAGTAAAGATTGAACCACACCTTATACAAACTGAATGTGTAAAGACTGCTTGGATCTTCTGCTGGAACTTGAGATTTATTTGCTCACACCTCTCCTTCCCCAGTGTCTGACAGACTAAGATTGATTTCTCTGTGCTGTCTGTGCGTTTCAGCCCATAAACTGTCTGGCAGTAACCCTCAGGGAGGGCGGCAGGGAGGCTTCTCCCACACCTCATGACCTGCTCTCATACAGCAGGTGCTCAATAACTACTTGGTGAGGTGCTGTCAACATGTAGGACATGCTGTGATTTTCCTTTTAGTTAGAGACATGAATGATTTGGGGGCTAGATTGCTGGGAGACCTCTGCCAGTTGGACTGAAAGCTTTGTGTTTGGAATTATTGCCTAGAAAGCACAGGGAAGAGATGGGTTTGAAATGGTTTATGAAAAGGGAGCAAACACCATAAAAACAAGTTCTAGATCCCAGGCACTCACAATTCTCATAAAGATTGACTGGAAGAGGCAGCCTAGCATTAAAAAAAGAAAAAAGATTGACTCAGTAATGATGTCATGGTCAAGACAGACACCATTAGAGTCAGTTCAGGTAAAGGGACACTTCTATAAGGATTGACAAAAGATTCTTTCCTTTTCCATTAGCTAATATTCCTTTCATTATTGTCTTTATTAACAAAAACATTAATAAAACTATTCAGAATAATAGCTTCAATTGAAAATGTCCCAGAGATTTAACATATCCATTTACTGCATTTCCTGAAGCAGTAACTATATATATATATATAATATATATATATATATATATATATATATATATGATTTACTTTAACAAAAACATTGTTCAGCATGTTTTAGATGTATGCATATTCATACATTGTAACCTGCAGGCAATATTGTTCGCATACTGCAGATAAAGAAGCTGAAGCTTAGGATAAATAATGTCACAATTTATAGATCTAGGAATAAAATTCTTATTTATGCAGCCACAAAGTCTGTCCCTTAAAGTGTTACATAAAACTGCCCACCTGTGACTGCAGAAGGGGAAGGATAAGCAAGAAGACAATGAGCATCTGAACAGGGAGACGGCATAAAAGTGAGGAGAAAACATGAGGCTCTGTGCTGGCCTCCTGTGCCACCTGCTGTGGCTTATCTTCATCTAGGAAACAGAAGCTGTGGCCAAAGTGACTTCAGCTCCTGCTTGGGCTACAGCTTTGATGAGAGGGAGTGGAAAAAACAAAGGCTTTTCTTGAGCAGTCAGGAGACCCTCAGAATTGTTCACCTGCCCCAGTCCAGGATTGAATTCTCAGTGATTATAGTGTAAAATACTTTAAAAAATTAACTTAAGGATCATTTTTAAATTTTTTTTGGTTGCCTTATACCCTATAGTGATACAGTTAGTACCTTATAATGATACAGTTAGTATCTTATAATGTAGTGACCAGTTATCTAATTTATAATAGTAAAGATTGCAATGAGGTTGTTAAAAAGGAAGGATCTCATGGAAAACTTTTCAAAACTAGGCTGACATTGTAAGGTTTATTTATAAGACAGAAAAATAGTACAGATTTTACCCACAAAGGAGCACTGAATTTTTGTCAAGTCACCACAGAATTATTACACCTTAGTCATTGAACATGCTGTCTTGTCCAAAAGGAAGGGCATGTTCCTTCTTACTGGTAAATTGATTACTTCTAGCAAAAAGACACTCTAGACTTTAATTTTTCAAAGTGAAACTTGATATGACATATTTTAATGAAATTTCTTATCTTAGTTTACAGTCTCGCTTAATTCTTACATTAAAATACACAAGAGATATTCACTTAAATTGTAATATGTATGCAAAGCGAAGTATCTAATTAAAGCAGACAGATGATAAAAGCGACAGAAAATTATTTACAGGCAAGCTAGACACCTATATGCAATTCTAAGATGTCCTCAGTCATAAATCTTAGCCATTTCCTGAGTACAGATCAAATGGTTTTGCATTCTCATGCGCTATTTTCCATAAGTAATGAGTATTACAACAGTTTAACATGGAATGTTTCTACTGTTGTAACAATGGTGATTTTTATTCTTTAAAACTCTGTCCTAAGGCTATATCTGATTATGCATGCATACCACTTTACCTTCAAATGCTCATGCAAGGTAAACCTTTGGTTCACAGGTTTACTAGTTAATATAACTGTATTCACATACCCCAAATATCCTCAAAAAGATGGTAACTGCCTTTTCCATATCAGGTACAGTATGGTACTCTAAGTCTCTACCTGCAGAAATATAATCCATCATGCTACCACCACATTACCTTGGGAAAGAATTTGTTCTCAGAGAAAATACAATAAAAACTATCTCAGTGATGACTTAGATGTCAAGGTAAAAATTTACATGTGAAATAATCAACATCTAATTATCTAATTCCACTCTAGAGATCATTATTATGGGCCTTCCCACATCTCATAGTTAATCCAATGTCAAAGTTCCTTACTGCATTTAGGTACTCTAGATCTATACTTACAGTAAATATCAATTAAAGAACAAAAATTAGGCATCTGTTTTAAAAGTTGTGAGTGTACCTCCTTCCCTGAAAATGCAACTATTTCAAATATCATTTCTACTTTTTAGAAACTTCATTTTCATGTTTTTTTAATAATCTCAAGAAATTTCAAAATCAAATTGCTGATCCATAACTCTCAGCAGTGTAAAAAGATGCCCTGTTAACAATGTCTATGTGGTTAGTGATTTATGTCATTCTTTTACAAATTAAAAACTAGAAAGGGTTTCCCAAAAACTTCAATACTGACCACACTTAGGGTCCTGAAACAATAGAAATATATTCAACACAGAATTCCATATCCCTTATATCCTTTCCTATTGAAAGGTAAAATGATAGATGAATCATTTCCTTACCAACACTCTTCTTTTATTATTGAGGATACAATACATAGGTAGAAACTGAAATATAGAAAGTTGTCTATCTTTTTAATGGTTATTTTTCTATAAGTTATCTAAATATACCCTTGAACATATTTAGTTAATAATTACATGTATTTTCTTGGGACCTTAAATTTTGTTTTTTTTTTTTTTCCTGGAGAAAGAAAATAATAGTAAAGAAAGTATTTTAGTCAGCTTTCCATTGTTATAGCAAAATGTCTGAGATAATTGATAATCAACTTATAAAGAGAAAAGGTTTATTTTTGGCAAATATTTCACAAGTTTTAGTCCATGGTTGCTTGGCCCAATTGCTGTATGTCTGTGATAAAGTCATACATGGAGCATACAGCAGAAAAAGCTACTCACTTCATGTCAGCCAGGAAGCAGAGAGAGACAAACAAGAAAGGGCTGGGGTTCCAACATCCTCACAAGTTAGTTCACATCCCAATAACCTAACTTGCTTCCATTAGGCCCCACCTGTTGTAGGTTCTACACCTCCCAAGAGTGGAATGGGATAGGGACAAAACCTTCAACACATTGGAGTTAGGAGGACATTCCAGATGTGACTACATAGCACAAGCTAAGACAGACTGACAAACCACAATGATGAAATGTTAATATTTACTTTCAGGGACACCAATTCTGTAAATATCAAACCTAAATCAGCCAGCTTTGTTTCAATTAGAGATATAACTATAATCCAAAGTTGGCACTGCCCTCTACAGTCACTGAAGCCCTAATCTACCTGCACAAAGTGCCTTGCACTGGAAGACAATCATCTCATGACTCAGTGACTAGGATGAGGGTTTATAGCCCCAGCAGTATCAGGAAAAAAGGGAAGTAGGTAGTAATGATAGGATCCTTACAGTGGACACACGCTGTCTGCCTAACAAGTCAAGGATTTTTCTTGACTTCAATTCATCTAACTGTGAATGCATTTAACTTCTATATAGTCATATTTTTCTTTCTGGATGTGTCTTTGAAAAAAAAAACACTGCTTACCAAGAGTAAACAGCTGCTCAAAATTAGTTTTTCTCTTTGTGCATACATAATTTAGTGTATTTTTGTAGTGGATCCCAAAATGTATTAACAATGATAAATAACAGGTCATCTATTTAGTCTGAGTAAATGAGTTAATGTCATTGCATGAAGACATTCCTTAACTTATCATTCCTGAGAGAAAAAGTAGTATGTCTCTTATGATATAAGCATCTCCATCATTTAAAACAAAGAACTAAACGTATTTCTGAGACAAACAGTAGAGGGACTAAGTACTATTTTAAAAATTCCAACAGCAGACAAATTACGTAGAGTTTTAAAAATACCAACTCAAATTTATTAAATTAATGAAACATTAGATTAAATTAATGAAATATTCATTAAATGCACAGTATTTCCTGTACAAGTGAGAATGGCTTTCGCCTGTGGGTGGCCCCAGCTGAAACTGTTACTACTTGGGGAATCTTCCTTAGAAGCCACCAGTGGGTGTCCTAAAGCCAGAGTTGCCTTTCCCACAGTTCCGTGCAGTTAGATCAGACACAGTGTTAACAAGTGTCGTCATGTGTGAGATGTGTGGCCTGAGAGCTGATGGGAATTTTGGTTTTGCTATCTATGAGAACTAAGCAGTACAGAAGTGAATGGATGGGAAATTAATGGATTAGTCCTCTACAATCATCTCGCCATTGGTAATACTCTACTAATCAGAATGTAAAAAACTTATGGGCCTGTGTCCTCCAGGATTTTATAATCTCCATGTGGCTTGTGTTCAAATAGTTTAACAACAAAGAAAGGCTGTTTAAAGCAAGTGGGAAGCCAGTCTCAGGCTTTTATTTTTCCTTATCTCCCAAAGCAGCCTGCACGCTGCAGGCAGGTAACCACTTGCTCATCTAATATTATCACATACGCAAATCACCGCAGAAGTCTACAAGCTTTCATCCAAAACTTGCAAGACCAGATGGGCTTTGGAATTCAGACTTTGGAATTTTAGTTTTAATTGACACATAATTGTACATATTTATGGGATACTATGTTTCTCTGTGTTGGGAAATTTTATGCTCCTCTCTTTTAGTTATTTTGATATATGTAATAAATCATCATACATTTTAGTCACCCTATTTGTTACAGAATAATTAGAAATTGTTCCTCTCAAAATGTCCCCTGGTATCTTTTACCCAAATACCTCTATGAAATTAATTTTTTAAAAAGATTCTACATATGAGAGAGGCACATGGTATTTGTGTTTATATGCCTGGCTTACTTCACTTAACACAATGCCCTTTAGTTGCATCCATGTTGTTTCAAATGACAGGATTTTTTTCTCTCTTCTCTTCTCTTCTCTTCTCTTCTCTTCTCTTCTCTTCTCTTCTCTTCTCTCTCCTCTCCTCTCCTCTCCTTTCTTCTCTCCTCTCCTCTCCTACCCTCTTCTTTTCTTTTTGCTTGGTAATATTGTGTATATAAGCTACATTTTATTCATTCTTTCAGCTCATCTGTTAGTAGGTCATTTGGTTGATGAAATTTATCCTTTGGATTTTAAAGATGTGATTAATATATATTCCATATATTTAAAAATACCTCTGGCAGGATGGGAATATAAGTATGGTTCCCACTAGATAATATAATTATTCATATTATTTGAGAAAATAATTCCTATAAGTAACACTATGAGAATCGGATCAGATTTTGGTGCAAAATGGGTGAGAATATATGGGGTTTTTTTTGGAAATTGTAGGTAACGGACTAGAGTTCTATAATGAGAATGTAGGAATGACAGCAGTCCACAGGCTAGAGCAATCAGCATCAGCTATAAAGAGATAAAGATTGACAGTAGTAGATCTTACTGCTCAGAGGGTAGGAGTCACTTGATCACATTGGGCTAGGTGGGGTAGGGTGAGATCACATAGGTCCAGACTGATAGCTCAAGCTTCTAGTCCTCATCGAATCCAAGCTTGGAACAATACAATGAGACCGGGGCTGAAAAACCTGAATTTGGTGGTGGTGGCTGCTGCTGCTTGTGCTAATGGCTAGGTTCCTAGGGGCCAGGTGAATCCAGAATTTTATTAATAGTAGGGGTCAGAAGAGTGGAAATGAAAGAAAGCAGTGGAAATAAATGAAGTATGCAGAAGCTTCAGACATGTGCAAAATAAATAAATAAATGCAACCTGTATGCATTATTAAAGAAAGACTTGTGAGACAAAATAATGTCTTTGTGCAAAGGATAGCAGTGTCACTAACAGAAGAGATTACTTGCACAGATTGAGTGCAGGAGTGAGAAGGGTCAAATTCCATTCAGGAAAACAGACCAGATTTTTCCAACCACACAATGGAAGGAGAAAGGAACGCCAGCTCAACAGGAGAAGGGAGTGTATTACATGGGCTCACTACTGGGGAAATGATGGTTTTTAAAGAGAGGACCCAGACATAAGATCCCTAGGTTGTGAAAGAACAGCTCATGTTAAAGACACTGAAACAACTGCGAGGTGCAGGGAAAAGTGAAAGCTGTCGGACTGCCAGGCACTGAAACAGAGGTACAAGACTTAATGGGGCTCTGCAGAAGATTCTGATTGAAAAAATAAGGTATGATCACAGGCGAAAGATCCAGAAGAGGTGAAAGCTGCTGATGGCCTGAAAATGACAAGATGCAAGGAACGGGGGTTTTAAATGTTATCCCGTGGCGGACACGGCTGCTCAGGTGAACATGGAGAGCAACTGCAGGCTGAGAAGCTGACTGCCCTGTTCCTGGAGATGAAGCATCTCTTCAAGTGGGGTGCACTTGAAAGGAGTCCTGTTTCCTTAACAGACCCAGAAAGGGTAGCACATCAAAGAAAAGGAGCACCATCTGTGTACTGGAGAAAAAGGCATAATTATTTGTTTCTGATGTTAACCTGATTTTTAAAAGAATGTGGCATTTGTATATAAGCTGCTTGGAAGAGTGGAAGGAAAGATCACACTGAATATCTTCAAAAGTTGCAAAAATGTAGCACTTGTCCTCCAAAGCAGCTCAGTATTTTGCTGTAACATCACTTTGACCTCAAAGAATTTGAGAAAACAAAACAATACAGGATAAAACACAAAAGTACTCACAAAGACCTGTGTAAATTTTCACAAGTAAGTCTAGGTGCCTTACTGTGTTTGCAGAAAAATGAAACTGCCAACCCTTGTGCCTGGTAAATGGCACATCAAGGAAACAACAGGAGAAAATATCCACCTGATAACAATTTGTGGGTGGAGAATTCTGTAACAAATATTATGGCCCCATTAAGCATAAGCTCTAGGCAATACAGATTTCTTTTCTGTAAAATAAAATCCAAGCTAACTTTAGACTTCCTCTGTAAAAAATGGATGGAAAGAATCTTATTTTTATTTCTGTACTTCCTTATCCAAAATGTAAACATATTTGTGACATTCATTCATATTTTAACTTAGCAATATTTAGGTTTCTACATCCAAGCGACAAGGGCCCAGGATAAAATCTACTGTGTGGCTGCATGCTCATGCCTGAGAATCCATGTAAGCTAGAGTAAGGAAATCACAGAGAGGAGCACTGCAGTGAGGCCATTAAAAGGAAGAAAGAGGATCATGGCAAGGAGTAGCTGCTGCACATGCTGGGGAGAAATATTTGATTAGAAGATTTAAAAAATCTACATGTAGAACTCAAGGAGAAAAGTCACAAAATGTGGCCAGTGTTTAGAAGGAAAAGGAGGTGTAATAAAGTCCTCAATTTGTTTATTTTAAAATTTCATTTTAGTTGAATCTGTATTTACTTCAAAGCAAGGGAAAGGTGCAGAATATTTAGAAGATTAATGTCAGCAAAATGCATGAATACTTCTTGACTGTATTTTGTGAAATATTCTAAAAATATCTGTAGAGTATGTGGCTACATATCTGTGTAACAGGCCTTTAGCTGAACAAGCTGGATGACTGAGTTGTTTTGAGAAAACACATGCAATTACACTTTAGCATTACTTTTTTTAAGCTTGCCCAGTTTTACATATAGAAAAAATATAGAGCTATGCAAATATACATCTTATGCACATATCTCATATTGAAAAATAGTTGAAATGGTTGAGGCTCCACCCATATGAGCAGTAGCTTTGTATACTATTTCTATATAAACAGCCTTCAAAGGTCAAAAACGCACAAACATGTGGAGTTCTGCCATAGACAGGCATAATGGCGCTGATACATTGGGAAAGGATGGTGTATTAAGCTAACTATCTTCTGAGTACAATTCCCTGAAGCTGTTAGAAATACAGCTACTAAGGCCCCAAATTGTTCTCAACAATCAGTGAATTAGAAGCAACAAACTTGTTCAGTCCTTTTCATTTAAAGATTTCTAAAACATTAGTAAAAGTAGGCCCTTAGGAATTACGCAGAAACAAACACTCTCCTTTCACATATGAAGAGACGCAGTTCCAGGGAGGTGAAAACATTTTCCCAAGGGTTCAATGCCAAGAGTGCTGGGATAGAAATCAAAATCCACGGTCCTTGATTCACAAGCCAGTGATGGTCCCAAAACCTGAAACATCGTAGGCTCCTGAGCTAGACTGCTGGGTCCTAATTTCAGTTTCACAGTTGGCGACACTGGTGAAGTGACTGAACTCTCTACACTTCAATATGATCATCTGAAAATAAGGATAATAATAGCCTGTGTCCCAAAGGGTGGTATGTATAAAGCTCTTAGAACAATGCTTTAATTTTAAAAATGCTAAATAAATGGAAGCTATAATTAGGATTAACATATGTTCTCCCAGTTGATAGGCAGCAAAGAATAGAAGTTAAGAACCCAAAATTAGAAGCTGTCTACCAGAGATGATCTTAAGGAAATTAACCCTTCACAATTTGACAAATCCAAGCTTGATTAAACTTTAGTCATGCTTCTGAACCTTGTCCTACTTCTGTCTGTGTCCTTTCTGTGAACTCTAGTTTACCAGTCTCTCAGTAAGAATCTCTACCCTCAAAATCTGGTCATTCTAGATATTATCTAATCAGATTAGTCTTTGTCAACCATCTCAGGATGCCTAATTATCCCAGCCTAACTCAGCAAGAATCCTGTGAGGTCAGTTCAACCAGTCTTCTTTGCCCCTATTTCTTCTTAGTAATTTTCTAACCCTTACCTTTGGCTGTAATTCCCACTAACCCATCCTATGTTAGGCGTTTAGCCCAATCTTTCATACTGCAAGTCCCACTGCAAGTGTGCCCTATGCCTATTTCGACAGTCCTGAATAAAGTATCTTACCATGGCTTAACAAACATTACTGAATAACTTTATTATCCCTCAGACACTCAGTTTTTTACCAGCAGAGGGGAGAAAATAGTAATTCCTATGGGAGAGAATGATCGCAAGCATTTTAAACAAGATAGTTCATGTATAGTATTTACAACAGTTCCTGGTATGTGAGCAGAGGACAGTGAATAACAGAACTTGTTCACAATACAATAATTCAATAGAAGTTTCTAACTTTTTGTCTTCAATCTACTTCCACCTTCCACTATGCACTGTCTGTCTGCCCCTCCCTTCTACCTTTCTCATCCTTGTTCCTAATAAACAACAGAACAGACAATTTATGTCAACATCAAGTACAGGAAGGATAAAAGTTTAAAGAAGATTTCTTTTATTATATATATATATAGTCAAATTTATCCTATATATCAGTAGAATCCAAACTTTGGACAGGTGAAGAGGGGGATACATAACACTTTCAACTGACCAGGATACCATTACAGAGTATGTCAATAACTTTATTAAATGCAGAGCTGGCTCAAAACTAAATGACCTGTTTCCTCCATTGTCAATAGGAACGTACATGTTTATAAACCATAAATTCATTGGCAATAACGATCAAAATTAAAATTCACACACTCATGAATTTTTGCTTGTAAAGTGATTCATCTGATGTATATGTTCCTGCATGTATGGAAATTTATACTTTAATTTGATCACTGATACTGAATACAGAATTACTGCCTTCATTGTTAGTGCAAGATTCTACATAGCTCTCCAGTAGCTAGTCAGACATAAAATAGAATGTAGCTATCATTAAATATTTGAATAGAGAAGTGATATTTTCACATTAGATCCTAGAAGTTAAGTGAATGAAACAAGCATTAACAACTTTAAAATATGCATTGGTAACTGTTTATCATCTATTTTCTATTACATTTTATTTGAGCACAATTTGCTATGGAAAAAATGTTTGTTGACAGTATTGCAATAATACATAATACAATCATGTATAATGTTTAATGTCCTATTTTGATTTTAAATATCACACATTTTGAATATCCAACTGTTATTTTTCCCTCTCTCTCCACCACCTCCCTTTACCTCACTTTCTTCCTCTCTCTCTATGTACAGAGGATTTATTACCACTGAGCTACATCCCCAATTGTATTTTTATATTTTTAAAATTTTATTTCATTTTAATATTTTTATTTTTCTAGTACTAGGAGTTGAACCTAAAGTTTAACACATGCTAGGCAAGTGCTCCACCACTGAGCCATATCCTCAGCCCCTTTTAATTATTTTTAAATGCTGAGACAGTTAACACTGAATTGCCCAGGTTAGCCTCAAACTTGCAATCCTCCTGCCTTAGCATTCCAATTAGCTGAGAATACAAGTAAATGACTCAGCTCACTAAGGTATAGTACTGTCCTCGGTTTGATTAGCATCCAAAACTTAAGTGGTGATGGTAGGTTGGGAACCTCCCTTTTCCTCTACCTTGTTTTGAATTAATCCTTATAGCACCTTGTGAATTATTCTCCCAAAATATAAGCTATGTCATGTTACTGTCCTTTGATGAATCAATTGAGTAAATATTTGAGGTCCAACCATCTGCCAGCCATTTTTGTTGGGGCCTCAGACAGAAAAGTGCAGACAAAAATTCTTATCATAATGGAATTCATATTCTAACAGAACAGAAAAATAATAAGCAATATATGTGTATAGTATGTTAGATGCTGATAAGCACTGCGGGAGGATAGAAGGGAAAGTAGTCTACCCATGTTTGTGCACCCACATGCTTAGGTGTAAGTGTGCCAAGCTCTTCCTTGCCTCTCTTAGTCTGCTTATCCTTTTGTTCTTCCCAAGAATATCCTCTAGTTCTTCTCTGCATGCTAAAATTCTTCCTACTTTAAAAATCTACTTTGAATGACTCTTTCTATGAAGCTTTCTCAGATTCACAGGAAGAATTAATGCCTCTAGTCTCCTTTTTTACTTCTAGTATATCCTCTTCCTCCTTGGTTGTCCATCCAAAGTTACTATGAAGGACTGAACACAGAGGCTGGCATGTAAAGAAAAGTGAGATACCTAGCATTACAATGCTGTCCTAACTTTGCTGAAAGTGGAAAGGGGGTTTCTTCCTCATGATAAGAAACACTAATGGGTGTGGCCGTGCCATCACTCTGGAATAAAGTGCGTAAGACATACACACAAAGGGGAAACACATGCACAGTACAAGCAAAGGAAACAGCCCACCTTCAAAAGTTCTCATTTCATTACTAATCCCCAACAAACACTTTATTTTACATAGATCACAGTTATTTTTAATTTCTTCATCAACCTACTTTCTAATTTGTCTCTATTTTGCACCCAGTCTTTACGTTCAGTATAAAAGAATTGAGCTTATATTTTTTGTTTTTGTAATTGTAAGAACACACATAAAGAATAGGTTGGCTTTTTAAAGGAAATTAATTTAGCCTTATATGGTTTTTATTCAAGAATACCTAGTGGCTTGTTGCAATCTTCAATATTACAAGAAATTGTATGTTATTACAGATACAAATTACATACCTAAAAGAGAAAAAGAGGAAGACAATATGCTTTGTGAGGTCCCTTCTAGTGGAAACTCTAAGTGACCCAACTGTCCACTTTAAAACAATAGCAAGCAACAAGTCCTACTGCCTTTACCCATAAAATATTTCCCTGATATAAAGTTATCTTTCTAAATATCTTTTGATTCATTACAGAAACTTATTTCTAACTGACTTTCAATTTTACCAAGTAAACGTAATTACAGAATGCAAAATTACTTAGCTCAAATGGGTGAATCATTCAAGTGTGCATTTGGTTCAGTCACTTATAGCTGTTAATCTATGTATGACCATGTTAATATTACAAACACTGTACATCATAAGTACTATTCATATATTCCTACATCATGTATATACACATGCATGTACACAGGGTATGTACTTTAAGTGGTGCAAATTCTTAAGATAGATTACTAAGGCTTGAGATATGACCAAAGAGAATGAACCTAAAGTTTTGAACCATCACTATCAAGTAAATATTGCCTGTACCAATACTGTCAAACGCAGAATTCATTTACATTTGAGAATTTATCCTCATGTTGCATCATTTTCTCACCCCCTGACTTTCCTGAAGCAGTCAAGAAAGAGAAATGCACGTAGAGTTATGTCTAATTGCAGGGGCTCAGCTCTCCAGCTGGTCTTCTGCCTGCTCCAGGGACTGAGAAAGCAGGCACCGATGTGGGAATGCAACTCTGAATCAGCAAATGGAGGAAAGCTGCCCTGAAGCAATGGCAAGACCTGCAGCAGACCTTGAGCCTGTAGTAATAAACTTGTTTCTCCTAAGCTCCTGAAATTTGGGATTTGTGTGTCCCTGCAGCACAGCCATATGTATTTTGACTGCTGTAAGAGATTCTTAATTTTTACCACATTTAGTAGCTCTGGCAAAACTTTTTTGGAGAATGAGTTCAAGTTAATTGGTTTCTGAATTACAGTAGGAATTCAATTCTCTCTGCTGTTTATTCCTCTATTACTGTAGTTAGCTAAGACCTGGCAATTGTAACATAAATAAAAATAAGGTTTATATTTAATTATTTTAAAAAAAAGTTTTACATTTAATTACTTTAATAATCCTACATGAAGATAAAAATACATATTTTATTATATATGTAATCACACACAAAGATACATATGTAATTTTAATCTCAGATGAGTTTTTAAAGTTATTTTATTCAACACATTCAGCTATAACTAAGACCAGGCAATTTTCCAAATACTGTTCTTGAAATAAAATACATTAACCATCATTAACTCATTATTTTATAGCTGTAGTCTCTCACTGTGCAAGCAATAAGCTTATGAGGCAGTGATGATCATGTAAAGCAGCCAGGTTACTCATTTGTGAAGGGTTTTTAATTTTACATGTATTTATGAAGTATCCGAGTTGGCCCTCTGGGGAAACTGGAATTTAAGGCTTCCTCTGTTCTCTGAGCAGAGCCAGTCAATTCTATACACTGTATAGGCAGTAAAATGTATTTTAAAGGCTCTATCCACTTGTATGTTATTCTGGTCCTTTTAAGAAAATCATTTTAAAGAAGTTCATCTTATTTCTTAAGTAAAAATCTATTGTCATGTAAGGAACTCTTCATGTCTAAAGAACTGCACTGGAAAAGGTACCACAATGCAGACAGTAAAAAGAATGCTTTCTGATTGAAGTTTATCTGTTTTAATAGTAAAGATTTTGACAATAAAAGATGAAATATCTTGCTATTTAAGTGTGCTTTTGGCATAATTCCTGGGCTTCAGGGACATGGTATTGTGGGCTGATCTGTGTTTCCCAAAAAGATATGTCCAATTCTTAATCCCTAGCACTTTTTATTTGAAAATAGAGTTTCTGCCAAAGGAACCATGTTAAAATGAGGCCAAAAGATAGGTCCTAATCCAATGACTGATGATATAAGGAAAAAGAATTAAAGACGCAGATAGGAAAAATGTATGTGAGTTTAAGAAGCTAAGGAAAGCTAAGATTCCAAGAATCTACTAAATCTAGGAAAGGGGCACAGAATATTCTCCCTCAACACCTCCAGGAGCCTTGTCAACACCATGACTTAGGATCTCTAGTTTTGAATTGTGAAAGAAGAAATTTCTGCTGTTTTAAGTTACTCAGTTGTGGATCTTTGTTAAAGCAGCACTAGGAAACTAAAACACATGATTGTATACTTACACTATAGTCACAACTATTTGCTGGTGGGAATATGGAAGAAGAACCTCCTTTTGAAGGCTGATCATGCAAAACTCAGGGAAGAACATTATAATCTACAGCCAAGAGAAATAAACCAAAAGACTCCATATGGGAAGTGACTTCAAGGAATATTTAAATAGCAAATTAAATAAATAGTATCAGAAATTTAAATTTTATATAAGTAATGTTTTAGCAAACAAACTTTTTTAAAAATGACAAATGAATATATGCTACAGATTTACAGAAATTGGTTTCTAGAACTATAGCATTTTGTCAAATCCTAATTCTAACTGAAAGTTTTAGTAGCATTTGATATCAACAACATTCAATTCTGAAAAATAATTTTTCACATATAGTTTGTCTTTTTTATGTACAATTTCCTTTCTGTTTCATAAACAGTGCTGTTGTTAGAATTTGCTTTGATATTATTTCAGGCTCTTACTTGTTTCTTCTCTTCCACTGCAATCTTTTCCTTGTTCTAAATTGCTCAATTCCTTTACAAATCCTCTCTATCCATATTTGAAACTAGGAAATTCTTTTTCTCAAACTGAAACACAGAGCAAAAACCACCTTGTGACACTGTCAACCCTTGAGTCATGAGGAATAGTAATACAGCAGCTGTTCATTTAAGGCAGTAAGTTTAGGTGGTTTGTTATGTAGCATCAGAAAACCAAGAGATTTTTGTAATTGGATGTGGGGTATTACTGTAAAAAAATTTAAATACTGGGTAGCAGCTTTGGAATCGGGCTATAGGTAGATGTTGAAAGGGCCCTGAGGAAAACAACTAACAGAAACTTGATGGCCTTCAAGGAGGCTGTTGGTGAGCCCTAAAGAAAAGTTAGAAAGCTGTTACTGGAAGTTGAGGGAAAGGGAATCCTCATCATATAGCGGGAGAAAGTTTGGCAGCAGTGTTGATTGTGAAGATACAGAAAAAACTATATGCATAATGGTGAATTTATCTAAGATTTCTAAGCTGCATATTCTTAAGTGCCAACTATTTTCTTTTAGTTGCACTTGAAGGAGACGAGGTCTCTCCCACTCCCTCCCATAACCCTTCTTTCTCTCAGTCAGTGCTGGGGATTCGACCCAAAGGCATGCTAGACAAGGACTATACTACTGGGTACATCCCCAGTCCAATTTTTTAAAGGAATTGTTCAGTTTTCTAAGTAATTTACCCTAGAAAGTAAACAAAAATGGCATGCCTCTCGCCTTTGTAAGTAACTGCTAATTGATAGAGACAGAAGCACTAAGAACACAAAAAGTATTTTACAGGATTGGGATCTAGGTAGAAGAAACATAATGTTGAGTCACAATTTGTTCATTCACACATACAGTTTATAATGGATATAATATAGCTTTTTGATCCCACACGAGTGACTCAAGTCATTGTTATTTTAAAGTCCTCCACCGCTGGGAAAAGTTGTCCTTGATGATATCAAGTTCTAAAACTTTCTGAACACAATCTAATAGCATACATTCTGTTACACTAATCAAGGAACTAGAATGCTAAACAGAAATTGATATCCAAGGCAGTTATTCTGGTACCATGGACACCTCATTTCTTTTAAATGCTGCCACTGGCCTATGTCATCCCAAACTATCATTTTCCCCATTTAATTCAGAGACCCCACAGCAGTGGTGGCATCAGTAGCTACTGTCATTTTTGGCCTACAGAGAATAACCACCAATGAGCTGTTCAAGGATGCTGCAGCTCCATGAATATGTTTCATACAGAACTGGCAAAAGAATGCTCTCAGGACCCCCTGGAAGACACAGCTAAGAGGAAGCTAAGAGAACTTACACGATAAAACCACCTGAGCCTTTGATCTAACTTCAATTTAGGCTGGTCCACTTTGGGCCTGCATTTTGGTCAACCGGCCATCCTTTTAGAGCCACTACTAGTCACATTACTATGTTGTATTCAAAGTCTCAACTTAGGTGTCTGGATGAACAAACTGAAAGAAATTAGTTTCCTTGACACTTATTCCAGTCAGTCATCTTAGTCTTAGTCAATCTAATGGGTGTGTAGTGGAATTTTGCTGTGATTTAATTTGCAATCCTCTGATGACTAATGATGTTGAGTATATCTTCATGTAGTTATATATTTTTGTTTATATAAGTCTATAACAATTTTCTGTGCAGTTTTTAAAATTTGGGTCATTGTCTCCCTGTTGAGCTATTCTGGGTGTAACCATTTTGTCTGACACATGTATTACAAACATTTTTTTCCCAGTCTGGTTTGGTTTTGTTTTCTTAATGATCTCTTTAAAACATCAAATGTTTTCAATTTTAATGAAGTCTAAGATATCACTTTTCTATACCTCAAGTTTTTATGTCTTAGTACAACTAACTTGTTTGGTGTGTGTGTATGTGTGTGTGTGTGTGTGTGTGTGTCCAAAGTATAGTACAGCTTCATGTGAATTCCTGTATTAATGGAAAAAAAAAAACTACAGTAAGATCATTCAACTTGTGGTTACCTTTTCTTAAAGACAGCCTGTAATTTCTCAGCTTCTACTTAAAAGTAAAGCTACTATTTTACATCATTTTATTAAAGCGGTACTTGTGGTTTCCATAGGAACACATATATCAATAATAAGGCATTTAAAATGTTTCAAATGAGTAGATTTACATGCCATTTTTTAAATAAATAAGATTGGTTGCCTAAATAATTACTGCTCACTAAACATGTACAATTGGGACTCTTACCTTCTGTAAAGTGCCAGTAAATTTAAAATAGGGATCATTACAGAGCCAAACATTTCCTTTTAAAGATCATGAACAATTCACATTCTTCCAAAGTTACGTATATACAAGAAATATTCTACATCTTGTAAATTTTATATCTTGTCTAATAGTCATTGTGGTTAAAGTTACTGTAAGATAAGGTACATTTTAAGCCTTTAGTATTTAATATAAGCAGTAAAACAGTTGTAACTGTAAAACGACCATTCAATAATGTAGCATTGTTATGAAGAAAATGTCACTGGAAAAGTGAAAAAAATAGAAATAACTTTGCTTACACTAATTTGCTTTGTAGAAAGAGCCAATGATTTTTGTAATTGGTAATAGTTGTTAAACTTAATGAAAGCACATATGGAATAGTGTGGGTTGCCTCGAATGTGTGTGCACTAGCAACTTAGCTAACTGCTGTTATTGGGATCTTGACTGTCCTCCAGAGGCCCATCTCTTAAAGGTTTGGTCCCTGGGATGGTGGTCTTGAGAAGTGGTGAAAATTTGAAGTAGTGGGTCAACCTATTGGAAAGCAGTTAAGCTTTTTGGAGCTGCACCCTTGAAGAAGATGGTGGTACTTCAGCTTTTTACTACTCCTCTCTCTTGTTCGTGAACATGAGGTCACTGGTTTTATTCTGCCACATGATACCTGACAAGAGGTGCTGCCTCACCTATACCCAAAGCCATCGCACCAACAGATCATGAACTAGAAACTCCAAAGCTCAGAGTTAAATAAACCTTTTCTCCTTGCAACTTAATTATCTCAGGTATTTTGTAACAGCGATGGAAAACTGATGAACATGCTTATCAGTTACATAAATATTACACTCAGAATATAAAAAGATATCTAGGAACAACATTGGCCTCAAGTAACAATATAACTTCTTTACTGTTTGCCATCAATATTAATTTCTCAGGGACATAAGGGGTATGACAATGAGTGAACTTAAAATTCAACTTTATACCCAATGCAGAAGTTCCTCCTATAACCTGTGGCTCAGGACAACAGCTGAATCCTCTTAAACAATGACAAAATTACTTCTTGAGGTATCAGCATTATCATCAGGCACACCTGATTACTGAAAAGGTCTTCTGTCTCCTGAGTATTCAAATCTACCTTCCTGTGACCTTCACTTTCTGGTCTGAGCTCTATTTCCTAAAATTATAAAGAAGAATTATACTCCTTAAATCAAAGGAGCAACAAGAAACTATAAGAGAACTTTGTTCTATAGAAAAATCCAATAAGCAACTATGCCATTATTAGCAATGCTAAATGAATTTGATCCGTGGATCTCTTGGAAAACAAGTAGGCCTAAGAGAATTTAATATATGTTAAGTTCTAAGTTTTATGTTTGGTTGTTATGGAAACCATCAGCAGGGATGACCTTGAATATAAATGCCTTACATATGTATTTTCACACCAAAGTAAGGAAAGTGAGTTTTGACACTTGTGACACATTGGTAAATCTGGAAATAATTTCAATAGACTTAATTGTTTTTGAAAAATATTTGTAAGGGAGGAGCAACAATAGTTCAAACTAAAGTATCACTCTAGGTAAGTTCTTTAATTTCTCAAACAATAGGTCTTAACTCCTACTAATTTCTCTAATAGAATGCTATTTAGTCTGAATTGTAAGATTAACCATTTCAGCCAGGCACATGGGAGACACCTGTAATCCCAGTACTCGGGAAGCTGAGGCAGGAGGATGGACGGTCATGAGTTCAAGGCCAGCCTGGGTTACATAAGTGAGTTCAAGGCAGACTGCACTGCATAGTGAGACTCTGTCTCAAAAAGTCAAAAAGGTTAACTTTTGTTTTTGAGGGTTTTGAATTTGGGGCCTTCACATAGTGCTACATTCCAGCCCTTTTTATTTAGTTTAAATTTTGAGACAGAATTTTGCTAAGTTTCTGTGTTACCCAAGCTGTACTCAAATTTGCAATCCTCTACCTCAGCCTTCCAGAGTCCTGGTATTTTAGGTATGTGCCACTACGCTCAGCTAAGAGTAACTTTTTAAATTCACAAGTCCAGGGAAACATATGTGTCACTTTGGGGTCTATTTCTTATCAGAATGAGATTCACCCAAAAGAATGAGTCACCAATAGGTTAATTCCATTCCTGAGCTGAGCACATTCCCAATTAATCAAATATCAGTAAATCAAACAAACATTACTGTATGTGAAACTAAATGGATGAACATCTTGGTTCAAAAACCAGAGGCAAGAAATCAACAAAATGAATTTGGAATCATCCATAACCAAACTTAACCAGTGGTGAAAACCATCTCAGGAGAAAGACAGTGGTAACTGTGTCCATGGTCATCCCAGGAGGACATTTATAATATGGTACCTTGCTAATGATGGAAATTCATATTACTTGGCAATCTGACATGTTGGCAAGCAGACTACATGAAAGATTTCCATATTCATGTAAGAAACTGGAATATCCAATGGCTGTAGGTAAAAATGACTAAAGTCAACATTTCCATGATAAAC
>RJWM01007937.1:0-75572 GCA_004363535.1 Dasyprocta punctata | reverse complement strand
ATATGATGCATGGGGAAAAAAGTCAAATCAAAAGATATATCAAGGCTTCCCTAGGTTAAGTTTCTATCAGAAAAATGTTATTAATACAAATAGAACTTAAATTTTAAGTCCTTATAATATCCTTTTTATCAGAGAAATATTGACCAAACCATTATGAAATAGTTGTGAACTATTAAACTCTTCAATGGGGATGGTTGGTGGGGGATTGAGACAGGGTCTGGATATGCAGTTTAGGCTGTCCTTGAACTCACAGTGATCCTCCTGTTTCAGCCTCTCAAGTGCTGGGATTACAGGTGTGTGCCACTGCACCTGGTCTCATTTCAAACTCTAGCTACCTCAAAGAATACACTGTTGGGCTCTGGTGTCATAGAGCATGTACTTAGCATGTATGAAGCCCTGGGTTTCATCCCCAGCACTGCCAAATAAACAAATAAATAAAAGAGAAAAGAACACACTCTCAAGGGCCAGGGATATATCTCAGTGGCACAGCACCTACCCGGCAAGTGCAAGTTCATGAGTTCAACTTTCAGTACAAAAAAAAAATAGACTCTTATGTGGGAGTCTTGGAAAGGCTGTTACTTGATTACATTCAGACTGTCACAGTCACCTGAGTGGGGGATTTCCATGACTCTTTGCAGTCCAGTTACAGACACACAGACTTCATGAAAACAGACTTCAGCCCCCGAATTCAGATGTGTGAGAATCAATCACATAGCACTGAATGGAGGGAAATGACATTGTGATGTTTTGTTTGGAATACTGTTAGTATTACTTTGAATACTCTACATGCACGGAAAGATAAGAAAGTCCTTTCTGTGTCTTTTTAAGTGATATCCAGCTAACACTCAATTTAGTAGCCTATGCTTCTATAAAGTGAGAGGAAGCATTTAATGGTATTTGATTCTCACTGACCCCTCAGAATTCAGAAGCAAGTGTTTTACTGAGTTTCCTTACTTTCCATAATGGTACCATTATTGGTAAAGTTCAGCAATAATTTGCCCTCATTTTTACTTTTCTGTTATAAAATAATGGGAAAAAATTGCCCATGCAATCAAAACCATACCTGGAATGTTACACTGTATCTGAGAGTGATTCTTTTCTGGTGGGGTCTGGAAGGTACTGCAGGTATGATGTGCAGGTGGCCAGGGCTTGGTAACTGCTCCATCATGTGCAGCTACGAGTTGGCCCATAAACTCGATCTGGTCTAATAATTAATTACCAGCTGGGTGCAGTGGCGCACACCTGTGATCCCAGCACTGGGGAGGCTGAGGCAGGAGGACTGTCATGAGTTCAAGGCTACATAGTGAGTTCAAGGCCAAGCTGAACTACTCAGCAAGACCCTGTCTCAAAACAAACAAAAAAACAGTGAAATACTTTTCTTGCTATGTCTAATCAAGCCAACCAAATCTTACAACAACAGCCTTTCTGTGACCAAGAATAATCTTTGAAAATTATTTCTAATTGAAAGTGAGGGAGATTGTTAGTATAATTATGCAAAACTTGGAAACAGTAAAGAGATTTCTGGTTGTTCTTTTGGCACAATGCAAGGTTTACGTGATTTACTTTCTATCAAGTGGGCTATTTTACTAGTCTTTAAAAATTAACCTAAAAAGTTCTGATAGAGATGCCAATAATTTCTGCTGGAATTGAAATGTATTGCCTTGTAGAATACTAGATAGTTTTAAAAAAAATCTGACTTGTCAATTCATATCCTAACAATCCTTTATTAAATTGCTCAGTGTCCAGTTGCAAAAATGCTCCTTGACCCAGTCTTAATGTCTCACTGATTACCTTAGTCATCAATGGACATATATGTTCATTCTCTATTGGCATTAAAGTTATGATTTTACCTATTTTAGCAGAAGTGCAAAATGTTTGTTAAATAAATTCAGGGGCACACAGAGCAGGGTCTGGGGGTGCACACTATGTGGATAGGAGGCAGGAGCTATTCATGGGAGGCAGTCCTGGCTCCAGCCACAAAGCCACCTGCCCTGTCAGGAGGCTGCCCCCACCTGGGAAAGACATATTTGTCTGTACACAAAGATGCCCCACACTGCACAGATGTGCCTGCACAGCTGCCTTCTCACCAGTAGTGACCCTAAGCGCTCGTGTCAAAGTAATAAAAAAAAATTTAAAAGCGTAAAACCCAGTCAGGTAGGTTTTACATGAAAAGTGGTATAAATACATCATGAGTAACCTGGCAATATTTTCAGTCTCTGGGAAGAAATCCATCAATAAGTAACGAACTATGAGAGTTGCTCATTATCGGGAGGCTGAGGTGGGCGGAGCGTTGTGAGTTCGAGGCCGGCTTGGGCTACAACGCAAGCGCAAGGCCGGCCTGAGCTACACAGTGCGACCCTGCCTCAAAAAAACCAGGGCTGGGAGTTTGGCTCAGCGGCTTACGCGCCTGTCAGGCAGGCGCGAGGTTGTGAGCTCGATCCCCGGTGCCACACACACACACACACACACACACACACAAAAGTTGTTCATTAAGTAGAAATTTGCTTGTAAAGTAGAAGCACTGGATTTAAATTTTAAGGTATAGATCCCAAGAAGACCAACTCTCACCCTTCGACCTTCAAAAGCAGATGCATGTACACAGCACCACATTATTATCAGAAAATTTCAAACACTATGCAGAGTTGCCCAGTGGACTCTGTCAATGCCTGCGAGTATTTCAATAAACTAAGAGTAAGTTTTGTTTTGTTTTATTTTGTTTTATATATATATACATATATACTTTTTTTTTTTTTTTTTTTTTCGGCACCGGAGATCAAACTCACAGTCTCATGCCTGCCAGACAGGCACTTAAGCCACTGAGCCAAACTCCCAGCCCTTTATTTTGTTTCTTAAAAAAGAGTAGAAATAAGAAAACAACACTCCAGCCTTCCTGGTAAGCAGTACAAGCAGCCCAGACTCCAGGAAGAGAAAGAGCCATGCCTCCCGAGAACCCGCCTTGTTAGGTCAGGGAGGCTCCAACCAGAAGACAAATAGCCTGCCTTCCTGGTGAGTGGTGTGAGTGGCACCGACTCCACGAAGATAAAGATCTGTGCCTCCTGTGAGCCTACCAGCGTGTGGGCTGAGAATCAATACTCCCCACCCCCATAAGCGACCTACTTGTTTGGAGGACCAGCTAAGTTGATAGTAACTAAGGTATATGAAGCAGCTAAACACTTGTATTGCTTGGTTGATTTTGCAGGCCTGGGACCAGCAGTCTGAGCATCTCTTGGGAGGATGACAGTATGCAATGTAGCAAATATGGGGGATTCCCTTCTATCTTGTCTTTGAGGCTCAATATTTTTCTCACTGTTTTGTTTTATTCTGATTAATTGTTTTGCTTTATTCAACATTCTGTTTTGATTGGTTTTGTTCTGTTTTGTTTTTGGTTTGATTTTACTATACCTGATGGAATGGTCAACTGTTGTGAAGATCACAAAATATACTATAGTAGCTATTGCTTTCCTAGTATCTTGCTTTGAAGTTCTGTATCAGGTCTACTGCTTTGTTTTGATTGACTTTGTTCTGTTATGTTTTGTTGGATTTTACTATCTTCGAAATAAAATTAATTAAAAAAAAAAAAAGTAGAATCCTGACTTGGTGTCCAGTCCTGCAGCACCCAGCACGTGGTAAATACAGTGCTCATTAAAAGCAGGAACACAGTGAATCCTGCTTTTCTAGCAGTGCATGTGTACTTTATGTAGCACGGCAGATTCTCACACACACGCGCGCGCGCGCACACACACACACACACACACACACACACTCTGACCCAGTTCCCACGAGGGTGGGGTGGGTTCCAGGCACCTAGCGGAAGCTCTGTGATGCCAGCCTGTGGCGGTCAGCTTGACCGTGTTGCTGAGGACCGCTGCGCATTGCATCTCAAGACAAGAAGCGCCCTGGTGCAGACAGGATTAGAGCTGTGACTTGGGATCAGAGGACTCCAGGGCCCCGGCTCTCGGAAGCGGGCAGAAAGAGCCAGCGTCTGGGTTTGCGTGAGATAAAGGAGGGCTTGAGCGGATGTAAGGGGTAAACAGCTTGGTAGGCTTTTTCTGGAAACTTGTTTACGATTCCAAATAACGTGGTGTCAGTACTCTTAATGCTCCAAGGAGCCTTAGTGATGTGAGGTGATTTCCGGGAGAGGCTCACTAGTCTGCAGCCTCATCAACCACAGCCACCGGACAGCTCCAGCCGGGTTCCCGGGTGCTGATTAAAATGCAGGCCCCGCCCCCGCGACCTGCAAACGCAGAGGCTGCGCTTCCAGGAGCGCCCGTGGGTGGCGCTCGAGAGCGAGGTTGCGCCCGGGTCTCTGCCCCTGTCCGCAGATGCCCGGATTCTTCCCGGGGCCTCACCCTCTCCACGGTTCTCTCCGCCCTTCTCCGTTGTCACCTGTTAGATCGCAGGAGGTGTGAAATATGCACGCAGGAAACCGGGACAGGGTGGGTTTTAAAGGGAACCAGCAAACCCCACTGCCGCTTGCACTATTTCAGGTCTACTCAGAGCTGCTGTTTCAACTGTCTTGCTTTTCCGTGGGATGAGAAAATGAACCGTTTTCGATTTCATAACAGAAGAGGACAGCTGCTTTTCAAGGACTATTTACCCCTGATGTCACTTTTTTTTTCTTTTTTTTTCCTCCTGGTGCTGGAGATTGAACCCAGGGCCTTCCCACTGAGCTACAGCCACACCCAATTTTTATTTTTTGAGGCAGTGTCTCACTAAGTTACTCGGTTACGCAGAATTTATCCTTAATTCTAATTTATTTTCTTGATTACAAAAATGACACGGTCGACCCTCTGTGTCTTTAGATTCTGCATTCTTGGATGGACTCAACCAACTTCGGATCAAAAATATTGGGGAAAAATTGTGTCTGTACCGAACATGTACAGACTTTTTTCCAGTCATTCCCTAAATGATAGTGTATAATAAATATTAAAATAGCATTTATAGGGGCCGGGGATTTAGCTCAGCGGTGTAAGCCCCTGCCTGGCAGGTGTGAGGTTGTGAGTTCAATCCCCAGTACCAATAATAATAAAAATAAAAATAAAATAAAATAAAATAAAATAAAATAGCATTTATATTGCATTAGGTATTATAAGTGATCAAAATATGGTTTAATATCTATGGGAAGATGTGTTTAGGTTTATGCAAATATGTTGCCATTTAATATAAGAACAGCCACATATCTTAATATCCATGAGGACTCCTGGAACCAAATTCCTACAAACACTGAAGGAAGATTGCACATGTTCACTGCATTGAGAAATGTCCAAAGTCTGACTCTTTAGGCAGGGGTGGTAGCACATGTCCATAATCCCAGTTATTCAAAAAGGCTGAGGCAGGAGGATCACAAGGCTGGGGCCTATCCGTGCAATTTAGCCAGACCCTGTCTCAAAAATTAAAACTATTTAAAAAGAACTGGGGGTATAGTTCAGTAGCTAAGTGCTCCCTGGCTTTGATCCCCAGTACCACAAGAAATAAGAATTCTGAGATTTTACCCTACTTGAAAGCAAAGTTAGCCTACTATGACTTCATGTGTGTGGTACAAGGCAGAAGACGCAGGATTAGAGACCCAGGACTTCATTAACCATGAGAGCCAGAATGTCAACATCTGTGCTGATCCCTTATGTTTCGGATTCCTACAGGGTGACCCAAGGTGGGTCAGGTGCCATCCGTCTGGGCAGTAGGTCACATTACAGGAGAGAAACCTGAACTCGGGACTCTGCTCTACATGGGGAGTAAGCCCTCCAGACTGGCTCTGCCCAAAGGAGATGATACCTGTATTATACTGGACAGTAAACAAGCCTCCCCTTTGCCCCACACAGAGCACCATATCTTCCCAAGCCGTTCATTACACAGACATCCTCAGAAGGCCAACCGAGAACAAAGACAGCCAGTGGGTCAGCTGACAGGATGTGTCAGCAACCGTGACGGACTTTGAACACACCAGAGAAAATAAACTCATTAACAGGAAAAAAAATCAACACTGTGAGCATTTTGATATATGACAGACTTGTTCTGTGCCACACTGTTGGTATTTCTCACCTCTGAATATATATTGACTATTTTCCCCATATGATTAAATTGTTCTTTTATAACATAGTGTTTAAAAGCTTCTTAACAGCCTATTGCATGAACGCACCACAACTTACTTACCAAACCTCTGGTGTGTGATACTTAGTTCCACCACCTTGATAAATGCATAGATATAAAGGAGAAATTATATATATACACACACACACACACACACACACACACACTTTTTCTTCCTTCAGACTAAGGAGTAACATTTAATGAGAAGTTAAAGAAAATTTAATGAGTATCAATATGATGACTTTGAACTCATAGTGATCCTTCTGCCTCAGCTTCCCAAGTGCTGGGACTACAGGCATGTGCCTCCACGCTCAGCTCTAGACAGTTAGAGAAAGAAAAATAAAATGTGGTCTTTGCTTTCAGGAAATCAAGAAAAAATATATCTGGGAAGGAAAGTATAGCTTTCATCACAAATTCCATCAAGTATTGCTAGCTTAATGTCACAGGAAGGCAATTTATATCAGGAGGAGTAACACAGCCGGCTGCTAATTTCCCAGAGTGAGCCACAAAGCTGTCCGAGTGTCACAGAGCTCATGAGGCTACCCAGGCCCATCCTGGAGACACATGCAGTATGCATGTCTATGCCAAGACCCACTTCCTGGAATCCCTTTAATAAAACTCTGAAATCTAGTCTTTAGTTGTTCCTGCCGCTAATGGATGCTAAGATAATCACATGCAACCAGCTCTGGGGAAGGAGCCACCACTATTTCCAGTGTAGTCCAGCTCCAGTAGTCTGCAACAGAAAACCTGAAACTTTATAAAAAATAAAGTTCAAGCTGCTATTACTTACTAAGAACAGATATTTAAAAGTACTCTGGGGAGGCATGCGTGCATCCACCAAAAGGCAAAGACACTAATTCCTCCCTTTTAGGAGGCAAAGGCTCACCACTGGCATTGCTGAGGCCAGCGTGTGCAGGATCTAAGTCGGTGCAGGTCCGAATCTTCCCCATGTGCTCTCATTGCCCAGCACAGTTTCCCCGGTGCGTTCTGCAGATCATTAGCTGGGCACCAAAGCAGTTTTAAAGTGAAAACAGATTTCCAAAGGCAAAAGCAGATTTTCTATTTTTATAGACTGTGTTAAATAATTTTAAAATCACCTTCCTGCAGGACTTTTCAGAGGCTTTGATAAACTGATATTGTTTGAGAATTTCCAATACAAAATGCAGCCTTTCTAAAATTCCCTAAAATTTTATGGTATGGGATGTTTCTTTCACAGAGTACATTGCAAAACCAGTCTTTGAAAGAGCCTGAGTTTGAGAAATGCTGGTGTAGCTCAAGGCCTGGGGGATGAGAATGTTTTATGTTGCCATTTGTCTGGGAACCCCAGGAACCTGGACATACATTGTGGCAAGATGCTGTCCCCTACCACACCCAATAAGGGAAGCACAAGACCAGAGGATAATAACACGCAAATTGACACCGTTTGTTTCTTTAATGGTCTTCCTTTGGTGTGTTACCAATTGTTGAAGCTGTAATTTACACTGCTGAGTACTGCCAGAGAGGTGTTTGAAGTTAAGTCTTAAGCCCGAAAAATCCTTTTGGGGTGAGGTCTAACCTTATCCACCCTCTCTCTAACGTGGTACCACGGAGGATACTGTCCAGAAGCTATTGGGACCTGCCTTGGGAATTTGTGTTTTACACTACCCTTGAGTGATGGCTGCTTCTTGGTTCCTAAAGTACTCGAAGTGCCGAGCACTGGCTCAGACAGCCGCTTATGCAGCTACACCCTTAGCCAGTGATCTATTAAACTCCTCTAGAGTGTACTCTAGTTCACTGGTGGTGGGGCTGGCCTCTGCAAAGACCACAGCAAGCTCAAGGAAGACAGGTCGGTACTCTGTGAAGTGACTTATCACCAGCTCGATGAAAGACTTCCTGGTCAGATTCAGTGCAGAGGTTTTGCCAGTTGTTGCCTGGGCTCTCGTACTTCTCTGCCTGCATGACAGGATTGTACCTGGGGATAGAAAAAAATTAGCTCAGCGTTCGCAAATGCATCAGTCCCTGTAGTTTTAGAGAGGCTGCAAGTGCACCCTCCTGCTCTTTAGCAAAGGCTTTAGCAGCATCAAGAGTTGCTGTAGCAGGTCCTGACATCACTGTTAAGAAATTGAAGTTGGCCAAGAGCTGAAAGACATCTGAGGCTACACCATCAATCTTGTCTGCTGGTTCCACAGATGGCTGTGTGCTCCGTGAACGGGGTATTCAATCCGGTCAGCATCAAAATCAGTGTGTCCAGATATTCGTTTGTTGTTGCACTTCCTTCCGGAGCTCTTGAATAGCACTCAGCAGCTCACTAGCTGTCAGGTGCCTTCTCACTGCGTGACCCAGAGGCTCCGATCCTGACGGAGTGGACTGGAGTTTGGGTCTGATGGACAGGCTTCCCTGCTCACCTGGTGTGCTTGCTCCTGAGTTTGTGTTTTAGGAGAGCCATCCTGCTCCTGGTGACAGCTGTAAGGATGGCCGTGGTGATTTGTGACCGCTGATTGGGCTGTCATTCTGCAACTTCTCCTTCATCAGGGAATGTTGAGTAGGACATTCAGCGTTTGGATCTGTGGTTTTCTCGGATGAAAGGGAAAGATCAGCAACTTAGGTTTTTCTGAATAGTCTTCTCCACATCTTTTCTTTTGTACCAGAGCTCCACATCATTTTTTAAGGCAAGATTTGACCTCAATCCAAGTGGTGAAAGATAATGAGCTGTGCAAAGAATGCCAGGTAGCTAGCTTAGGTAAACTTTGAGGCTAAAACTAAGGGAAAGCAAAGGATCCAATCTCTTTTCTGTTTACTCTTTGATCTTCCTGCTCTGAAGATGAGAAAGTGTTGACCCAAAAGCAAGTAACACAGAAAAAAGAAGGGGAAGCAGCCCCATAGAGGCTGTCTTGGGCATTGGCACTTACAGTATGGAGCAGCACCTGTGGCCCTCCTGACACGCCCCCACCCCACACAGGCAGCCCGAGAGTACCAGGGAAAGAGAGGTGTACTCAACCTGCATCCAGCATGCTGAGCACTGGAAGGACTGGGCTTTCAGAAGGGGAGCATCTTATCCATCCATCCACACACCCATCCACACACCCATCCACACACCCATCCACCCATTCACTGAGCACTGGTCCAGGAATGAGTATGAGGGGTGGTGGTGTCAAGGAACAAAATTTTAAACTGAATTTTAAAGATCAAATTGGTGCCAGGTGTGGTGGCACACACCTGTAACTCCAGTTACACTGGAGTCTGAGGTAGGAGGAGTGCAAGTTTGAGCTCAGCTGAGGCAATTTAATGAGACTGTCTCAAAAATTTAAAAAAGTAACTGGGAATATAGCTCAATGTAGAATTCTGCCTATGTGCGTGAGCCTCTGGGTTCAATCCCCAGTGCTGGGGAAAAGCTTTTGTTAGAGATTCTGGAAAGGGGTATTCCACAGTCTGGAGATAGGAAGATGTTCCAAGCAGTTAAAAAGAGCAGGTGCATTTTATAGCAGAAAAACAGAGAAGAGCAAGATCAGGAACAAAGAGTAGATTGGTCATTTCTAGGTCACTTTCTTTGTAACCATGCAAGCAAAATCTTGGTTTCATGGGATTTGGCTCTCATCTCTCTTGATGTCTTGGAAAGGCAGATCTTACAAGCAAATGACTTATATTTCAGTTTGATGATGTGGAATTTAACACAAGTGACTCCATTTGGGACCTGCTGTCTTTAACAGCAGAGGAAGCAGATACTAATCAAATCAATGAATAAATAAATGCCAAATATTGAAAGTGTTGTGAAGAGGAATATAGCAGGAAAAGGGGCCAGAGAAAGTTGGTCTGCTGTATTCTCAATGCCTGACAAATAGCATTTGATAAAATTTGCTAAATCAATAAATTACTTTCACTAGAGCCTTAAGAAGTAGGTACAGTACAATTATCTCTAGTTCACAGATAAGGATGTTTAGATTCCAAAGGGATTAAGTAATTTACTCAGAGTCGCACAACTAATCACAGAGTGGATCTGTGAACCCAAATGCACTGACTCTGGAGCCCAAGACTTTTTTTTTTTTTTTTTTTCGGCATCAGGGATTGAACTCACAGCCTTGCGCCTGCCAGGGCAGGCACTTAAGCCACTGAGCCAAACTCCCGGCCCTGATTTTTTGAGGCAGGGTCGCACTATGTAGCTGAGGCCAGCCTTGTGCTTGCGTTGTAGCCCAAGCGGGCCTCGAACTCATAAAGCTCCGCCTACCTCAGCCTCCCGAGTGCTGGGATTAAAGGTGTGCGCCACCACGCCCGGCTTGGAGCCCAAGATTGCAACCACACTGTGGTGTTCTGTATCTCTTCATGCTGATGAAAACTAACTAATGTTTAAGATTTTGGCTTGCTTCAGTAGAAGATAATGATGGGACAACAGTCTTAAATAGTAAAGATTTTTCTTTCTGTGTTCTCAGTGTTGGGGACTGAACTCAAGGCCTTGTGCACATGTTAGGGCCGGAGGGTTAAAGGAGTATTTTCATGGCTGAGGTTCCCCAGGAAAAAGAATGAACACAGAGCTGACATCAGCAAAAACAGCAAGCATCTTTATTGTTTGGTCCTTACATATGCAGTTATCTCATATTTACATTCTTGTGTATTAACTGTGTGGTGCATGTGTGGTTGCCTGTGCCAAGTCGTGTTTGCATACATGTAACCCTTTGTATGCCTGTGTTAGGTAGCAGGGTCAAGTCCTCAGGGGTCCTCAAAAGCCCTGGGCTTTGAAGCACTCTGCAGTAGCTCCCCATAGCATGCTAAGCACATAGAATATCACTGAGTTAAGCACCCAGTCCTAGGGTAAAGATTTAGTGTCTGCATGCTGTAGGTTGGTGGATGGAGTTGAGGGATTACCTCCAAGGGATCTGGAGTCACAGAATTGGAGAGACGAATGTTAAGTGGGCAATAACCCCCTCAATATCCAAAGGAGCTATTACCCAAAATAATTGGTAATTTTAATACAATAAAGAAAACATGGGTTTTCACCAGTCTGTTGGTTTCAAGCTCAATCTTCCGAATGTGAAGGCTTTACCTTCATGGCAAAGACGTGTAAGGATTATCACATCTAACACAAGAGCAAGGTGTTCTCCACTTGTGGGTTCTCACATTGCAGACTGCCATCTCCTCCACCAGAGTTCATTTCATACCAAGTTTCATCCTTTCCTGAAATGTTTCACCATCCATTCTTCCCTCCTGCCTGGGAAAAAGTGTTTCCATTACTTTCTCTCCTGTGTGCTTGGAACCTCTCTGACCAATGAAAGCCCAGTTTAGAGAGATCCTGTCTCAAAAAAGGGCTGGGAAGTAAAGCTCAGCGAGAAGACTCTGAGTTCAATCCCCTGTACTGCAATAATAATAATAATAATTAATAATAATAGTAATAATAATAAAAGATTTCCAACCAAGTGAGCAAGAAGCAGTGAATGAGGAGGAATTCACACAAATTCCTGACAGGCATGCTCTATTTTCAGTTCTGCTTCACAGGCCACAGGAAGCCATGCAAAGGGCTGAAATAAAAAGTTGGGTGAAAACTCACTGAAACTCATGTTCTTTCAGCAGAAAGAGACAATATGACAATTTAAAAAGAAAGAATATTCTGTTAAAGAGAGATCAACAAAGCCACGTGTCCTGTCCCTGCGTGGCAACCAGTATGTGTGAAAAGTGACTTATTAGTACACACCCCAAACTCTAGCCTAAGGATGGTATCCACATGACTTTTTTGCCCTTCAAAATAAAATTTAAGTGAAATAGCCACCTAGGTCATTTTAAAAGGAAATTTCTTGATTCAGGCCCCAGTGAGACATGATAAATGCTGAAAGCCTGTTACATATGCTTTCGTAGCCTCACCTGCTTTTCCTCTCTTGATAAATAGAAATAAGCAGATGCTGACCCCAGACATTTAGAGGGGCCTGGGTGATTTTTTACCCAGAGTGAGGAAATGGTGCTTGCTGGGTAGAGCTGACAGATGAGACCCTGGCTTGGTTCCCTTTTCCTCCTTATGCTTTTCCTTTAGCAGCGCTAATCTATAATTTATACTTGATTCTTCTGTAGCTAATCATCAATAGTAAGTGCCCTGAGCTAAAAGGATAAGAACCTCACCTAAAGGAAACAATTTGCCAAAATGCCAAAGTGCACTTTGAAAGGTCACCATTTTCAATACCAGCCTGTGACTTGCTGCTGTTGAATGAGCTGACTTTCTAAGTAACATTCATAACTTTTCAGGTTTTAGAAACATGTATATTTTTGTGTATCTTAGGGATACAAGTCTGAAAAACTGTATTTACAGAGTTTTGTATTTTAAGAGCTTGTATGTTTTCCCTCAGTTGCTGAATGATTTGTGTGTGTAAAATGAAGCCTGCTGAGCGGGCATGGTGGCGCACGCCTTTAATCCCAGCACTGGGGAGGCTGAGGTAGGAGGAGCGTTGTGAGTTCCAGGCCGGCTTGAGCTACAACGCGAGAGCAAGGCTGGCCTGAGCTACATAGTGCGACTCTGCCTCAAAAAACTAGGGCTGGGAGTTTGGCTCAGCGGCTTAAGTGCCTGCCCTGGCAGGTGTGAGGTTGTGAGTTCGATCCCTGGTGCCTCTAAAATAAAAAGAATCCTGCTGGACAGGATGTCAAGCATTCCGGGGGAAGGGGGTCTGCAGAGACTGTCCCGGGCCCACTGCCTCCTTCAGTGGAAATCCTGGCTCTCCTAGAGGCAAGATGGGGAACAAGCGAGGCAGACATCCAAAGAACCAGTCTTAATGGGGCTGTGGAAAGGGCAGGCTGGTGAGAATACGCTGACACCAGGGGACTTTAGAGGTGCCAGACAGATGCAGATGACCAGTGGGCAGAGGGTGACAGGCGGCACAGGGCACGATGTATCCCAAAGGTGGCCACAGTGGTTTCTGCGCCCCACTTACTCCCCTGCAGTGGGACCCTGCCACATTCCCTCAGTGAGAGGTGGAGAACAGCTCGCCTACCCTGGAATCTGCTGAGCTGTGACTCTCTTGAGTTCGGTGCTTCCAAGGATGGACCAGAAGAGATGGTAAGAGCCTCGCGGGCGGAGCATGAGCAGCTATGTGAGGAGGTGGACTGCCCTGGGCTCCGCGCTGTGAGGGATCCGAGACACGTGTGGAGGCCAAGTGCAGCCAGCAGCCCAGGGCTTCCCCATGTCAGCCAAGAAGCCTCTGCACCATTCCTGCTGCCAGCTGAGACCCCGGATGTTGAGGACAGAGGCATGCAGTCTTGCTGGGCTGGCTAAACTCCTGACCTGCAGCACCCAGGTGTGCAATAAAACCCACTGGGTTAGGGCTGGGAGTTTGGCTCAGTGGCTTAAGCGCCTACCTGGCAGGCTCGAGGTTGTGAGTTGGATCCCCGGTACCAGGGGGAAAAACAAAACAAAACCCAACCCACTGGGTTTGGAGTGATTTGTTGCACAGCTGGGACAGGTGGGATATACATATAGATGGATATATAGATACATACGTGTACCTGTTTGGTATTTGGCAATTACTGAATCTTAGCAAGTACAGAAATGCCTGGGGATGACTAGTGGGAGGATCACCACGTACATAGTGTCAAAAGTTATCTCTAATGTGGTGATTCATGACACAACCTTTGGAGAACCCAGATCTTGAATTGAATCTTAATTTTACCACCTGATAGATGTGAAATTGAGCAGGCTATTTTATATCTCTTTTGCCTCTTTCTATTTATCCTCCATAAAATGGAAAAAAAATAGTACCAACTTGATATGACAACCAGTCAGTTCAGTGAGGAACTAGAGGACCTGAATAACAAATAGACCAATTGGACCTAATGGATATATGCGGAAGAACTTATCAATCAACATTGGAGGAATATGTCTTTTTAATATAGATGGATTATTCTCTGGAACAGACTATACTTAGGCTTCAAAACAAGTTTTAATAGATTTTAAAATATCAAAATCATATGAGGTATCTTTCTAATCAAAATGCAAAGAAACTAGGAATCAGTAGCAGAAGGAAAACTGGAAAACTCAGATATGAGAAAATGAAACATTCTTCAATGACAAATGACAAGGGAAATTAGAAAACATATGAGACAAATAAAAAAGAGACTACAACACACCCACATTTATTAAATGCAGTAAAAAAAAGTACTAAGAGGGAAATTTATAGCTATAAACAATTATAATAAATAAGAAAGATCCTAAATTAACAATTTAATTTTATACCTTAAGAAATTAGAAAAAGAAAAATTCAATCAAAAGCCAGCAGAAGAAAGGAAATAATAGAGATTAGAGCAGAGATAAACAAAATACATACTAGAAAAACAATAACTGGTTCTTCGAAATTATTAACAAACTTGATGAGTCTGTAGCTAAATTGATGAAGTAAAAAGAGAGAAGATGAAAATAAGTCAGAAATGATAGGGCAAGTTTACAGATATACAGGAGCACAATGAATAATTGTATCCCAACATATTAGGTAATACATGTAAAATGAACTTAGAACCACAACCTACCAAGACAGAATCACAAAGAAAATAGAAAATCTGAACAGATCTATAAGAACATTGACTTAGTAATCAAAAACTTCCCAAGAAATAAAAACCCAGGACCATAAGAGTTTACTAGAGAAATCTGCCAAACATGTAAGGAAGAATAAGCATTAACTTTCTTAAACTCTTCCAAAATAAACTAACCAAACCAAACCAAACCAAACCAAATCAAACAAAATAAATCAATAGAAGACAGCACACTTTCTAACTCATTCCATGAGATGAGCTTACCCTGATTCAAAGCCAGATAATACTATGAGAAAAACAACCAAACAAACAAAAAACCCAAGAAAAATGATGGGCCAATACCCCTGGTCACTACTGATGCATACAATTCTCTTGAAAATTGTAGCAAGCCAGGCATGGTGGTGGGTGCCTGTAATCCCAGCACTTAGGAGGTTGAGGCAGGTAGATTACCATGAGTTGAGGCCAGCCTGGAATATATATAGCTACACCCTGTCTCAAAAAAACAAAATAAATAAAATAAAAATAAAAAATTCTAGCAAACAGGCTGGGGGAGAGAAACAGGGGCCTCACCAGGAGGTGATCCCCGCCTGAAAACCAGCACCATGTGCCAGCTGCTGCCAGAGCAGGGACAGCCACACCCAAGCCTCTCTCTGTGAGTCTGTGCCATTTGCAGACGGCTGGGGCTGGGGGAGATCCAGGCCTCACCAGGAAGCAGTCCTGGCCAGGAAACCATATCATTTTCATTGTTTTGTTGTGTTGGGTTTTATTCTCTTTTGTTTTGTTTCATTATGTTAAATCTGATGACATGAGCAGCTATTTGAAAGATAGCAAGACATATTATGGTAGCCATTTTGAATTTACTAGTGGCTTATTTCAAAGTTCTTTATTGCAGTCACTGTTTTGGTTTTATTATTGCTATTCTATTCTGTTCTGTTTGATTTGTACTATGTCCGAAAGTATCTGCAGCTATTTTGAAGACAACAAAAGGCATTATGGTAACTTTTGTTGGTTTTGTTAGGTTTTGAAGTCCTGTATCACTTATGCTGGTTTACTTTTGATTGGTTTTATTCTGTTTTATTTTCCTTGGTTTTATCCTCTTTAAAATAAAAAAAAATGCCCAAAAAATTCTAACAAACAAAATTTAATAGCTTATTTAAAGAATTTTACAATACAACTAAGTGGAATTTATTTCTGGAAAGCAAGTGTGACCATTGATCATGAATGTCAGTTTGACTGTTAATGCATGTAGCAGTTAGTAAAGCACAGTTCTGGTTTTCTCTATGTGGGTCATGGAGGCATGACCTTAGGGTCCATAACTGATTCCTACTCCTCTCCTCTCTAGCACTATTCCCCTGCTTTGCTCTCCAGCTCCCTGAAATTAGGCACCTTTAGTCCCCTGTGCCCTTTCAACCATATTTCTTCTTGTAGTCAATCATTCATGTACTAAAACCTCGAAATGGTGAGCTAAAATAAACTTCTCCTTTGAGTTGTGTATGTCAGGTATTTGTTCTCAGTGATAAAGAATCTGATTAATACAGAAAATTGGTATCAGAGAATGGATCATTGATGTGATAGTATCTAAACATATAGTTCAGAAACCACTGGGACTGGTTTGTTGGAAGAGCTTGGAAAAATGTGGAGAACTGGGCTTGAGAAAGCCTTGAATGCTATAACCAGAGATCGATAGGTGATTCTGGTTGGAGCCCAGAAGACCAGAATACTGATAGGAATGCAGATAGCAAAGGCCAGCCTCAGGTTTCAGATAAGAATGAGGTTTCTATTGTGAAACGGACTAGAGGCCATGCATGTTATGCTCTGGCAAAAAATTGTCTCCATTTCGCCCATGTCCTGTGGCTTTGTGGGAGGCTGAGTCTATGTGCGCCGGATTAATTGATCTGGTGGAAGAAATTTCAACGTAGCCCAACATTCGGATTATAGAACTATATCCCCAGTTTGCTGGGAGTTGCCATGTCCTACCATGCACTTTGGGAAGAAAAAGTGGTGCAACTGCAGTGAGAGAGGAATGCAGCCTTTGCAGACTGAAAAGCCGAGTTCGGCAGAGCCTGATTCCGGCTTCATAACAGTGCTGCGTTCCAGGGTTCCAGCACCCCGTGAAGCGTGGCTGCACTTCCTGCCCTAGGCTTGGGAAGGTATCCTTGTACCCTAATTGTAAACTCCCCCACTTTTTTTTCCTCTTAAGCTTACATGATTTGATTTCTGTTTTTGGCTACCAGTCTTGAGGCCTGGATTTAACTGTCATTCTCAGCTTTGAGGTACCTTCGTAATTTTGCAATAAGTTCTTTTTGCATAAACTAGAGTTTGGTGTCTGTTACTACATCCAAAGCATCCAACCAAATTCTTATCTATAGTACAAATGAGAGATAAAGATACGCACATAAAAAATAAAAACAGGCAAAGGACTTGAATAGACATTTTTCAAAAGAAAGTGTAAGTGGCCAACAAGCACTTGACAAGATGCTCCACGCTGCATGCTAATCATTAGATAAATCCACACCAAACTCACTATGAGAAACTCATAAATAAGTAAGTATGGAAATTGCTAAAAACTAAATCAGAAAATGACAAGTCTTCACAAGGAGTGGAAAAACTGGAACTTTTCTACACTGCTGGTAGGAATGCAAAACACAGCTGTATGGGAAACAGCATGGCAGGTGCTTAAAAAAATAGAATTAGCATACGATCCAGCAACTCCTCCTCTGAGTATGCACCCAAAACAACTGAGGGCAGGAACTTGAAGAGACAGTTGAATACCTATGATCCTAGCTGCATTATTTATAAAGGGCAAAAGGGTGGAAGCTACCCAAGTTTCCATTGATGGATGAAAGGATAAACACATACATTGTGTTCCTTTAAAAAGAACTAAATTCTGACACATTGCCAGAACTTAGATGAACTTTGAGGACATTATGGGAGGTAAAATAAACTAAGTCACAGAGGATTAAGTATCGTATGATTCCACATGTATGAGACACCCAGAATAGAAAAAATCACATAGGCAGAAAGTAAAATGATGGTTATGAAGGACCAGGGGCAGAGGGGAAAAGAGAGTTAGTATTTAGTAAGTACAACGTTTCAGTTTATGAAGATGAAAAAGTTCCAGAGAAGGATGACAAGAAGAGGTACACAACAATGATTTGACACAACTGAACTGTCCATTTAGAAATGACAAAAATGGTAAAAATTATATTAAGTGTATTTGTCAGGCTGGGTGTGGTGGTGGTGGATGCCTGTAATCACAGTACCTTGAGTTTGAGGCCAGCCTGAGCTATATAGTGAGTTCAAGGCTAGCCTGAATTACAGAGAGAGACCCTATCTCAAAAAACCAGTAAAACAAAATAAACTATTAAAAAGTATATTTATCACAATTTTTAAAAATGTTTGGGAAAACAATAAATATCAAGGTGTCTTTTTCAGAGAAATGTTTTTTAGATTTTAATAGGTGCCTCTTAATCGTACACTTCCATGCTCAGATCAGGGAAACTGGCCGACTTACCACTTCAGACACACGTCACGTCCTCATGTTGGGAACATTAGAAAAGAATCATAGATTCTCTAAGAAACTTTTCGATACTGGAAGAAAAGTTTCATAGAAGATCCATGATTCTTCCATTAATGAAAAGTTTCTAATGCTTGTTGTGGATTTTTGCAGCTACATATTTTTCATCAAACTAAAGAAGTTTCTTTCCATTTCCAGTGTGGTGAATTTTTACATTGGATATTGAATTTTATCAGACTCTTCTGCACCTATGGAGTTAACCATATAACTTTTCTCTTGTACAGAAATTACATAGATTGTTCCAGTGTTGCACCAAATGCAATCTTGAAATAAATGTAAGTTAATTGGAAAAGACATAATGATACCACCAACCTATCCCAGGGGGCCAGCATAATAACTGGCATACGAGAAGCATTCAGGGTCTTCTGATACTCATCATCACAAACTGAGCTGAGTCTCGATTCTTCTTCAAAAGCTTCCTGAGGTTTCTGCCTCTGAGTCCTTGGAGAAGGTAAATGAGTGAGCTGTGGTTAGCAAGCTTTTCAATGAAATTGTCTCAAAGAGGATGTGGCTGCAAATATACACAACCCTTGACCGTGAAGTAAGCACTGTCACCAGCGAACGCTGAGAATATTGCAAAGTAAATAGAAATTTAACATCGTAAGTACTGAATAAATAAGTCATAATAATTCTACAAAGCAGTCATCTGCTAAGCACTGGTCAGGGCATAGATTTAGACAGCTTGCCTGCCTAAAAACATCTTTGCTGCCCACAAACTCCCAATTGCTGTGATTTGAGAACTAAATAGATTCATATTAATTTGACACCCTAAAATCCAGTTAGTGAGTACCTAATATTTTTATGTATGAATATCCTAGTTTTTAGGTCAAAAGCCTGACATCTAGTGGCACTAATTATTAACACAGACAGAGTCAATTAAAACAAGAAACTGCAGTAGTATTTATCTTTTCTTTGTGCTTGCCAACCTGGCACTGTGCTGCTGAGCTATATCCCTGATTCTGCAGTAGTATTTATCAGGTCCTCATCCTATACCAAGCATTCCAACAGGTAGTTTTTGTTGTTGTTTTACATCTTTTGATAAGTCCCAATCTTGTTTATTAGTACTATGTCACTTCTATAACTTCTCACAATCAAAAGAACAAAACAGAGGTTCTTTTTTGTCTCCCTAAGATTACATGGAAGTGGATGAGAATAAAAGCTAGGGAGGAGTCAGAATTAGGGAATCCAGCATTCAGAATATGAGCACCACCTCCCATGGTCATATAAATTAGTGAGTCAATGGCTACAAACATTTCTGGGGAAATAAGAACTCCATAAAAAGTATCAATGATGATGACTAGAATGCTGGTAACTGTACTATATGCTTTTTTTTTCTTGAGGCAGGGTCTCGCTATGTAGTTCAGGCTGGCCTTGAACCCACTATGTAGCCCAGGTTTGTCTCAAACTTGCAGCAATCCTCCTGCCTCAGCATCCCAAGTGCTCGGATTATAGACATGCATCACTGTGTGTGGCCATCAGTATGCTTTTTTAAATGTAAGGACCGACAATACTCCCCACTCAGATAAATCCAGTGTACACTGAAAATATTGGGGCTGAGAGTACAGCACAGTGCTGGAACATGTTCTTATCCAGCATGAGTCGCTGAAGTTAATCGCTGGCCCCAAACAAATCTCAAAAATAAAATCTTGAGTTAAAAAACCTACTTATTGCACATAACCTTCCAAACATAGTAGAGAGCTTGGTGGGCTCACTGCTGCTGTTTACCCTTGAGCTTGGTGGGCTCACTGCTGCTGCTCAGCACCAGCATGGACATCACACCACACATTTAGTCCGAGAAAAGATCAAAATGCAAAATCTGAAAGTCAGTTTACCAAATGCGTACAGCTTTCACACCATTGTAAAGGTGGAAAACCAAAAGCCATGGACCACCTGTTAACGTGTACTGGTAGATGGGTAAATCCACCTTCTGAAAGGGTGGATGTGGTCATTTGGCTAGGGTTTGTTAATCAGGGCATCTCTTCTCAGTGTTTAAAAGTTTAGCCCTGGGATTTGATATATTTAGGCCAAATAATTTACTCATGAAGGTTGACTTGGGATTTCTGGGAGAGAGTGCTATAAAGCAACAAAGAAGGAACATCTTATAGAAAAGTATTTCACTTGATCTTGGCATTTAAAAGACACATTTTAAATAATATAAAAATGTTGTTGGCGTATTAGTTAAGATGCAAGCAAGTGCGTGTAACGGAAAATCTGCCTAATGGAAACGAGGTACCTGAAAGGTGTTTAATGATTCCAGTACCAGGTGTGAAAATCTGTTTCTTCTTTTCACAATATGGCTGCTGCAATCCAGGCATCATAACACAACTGAATTCAAAACAGAAAAACTGAGAGTGGCTAGAAAAACCATTTTCTTTTTTACGGTGTACTCTTCTATCTTTATTCAAGAAGAAAATCTTACCCAAGCTTCTTCTGGTGTCTCACAACCAGAACTGAGTGGTGTACACTCTTTCGCACAATCACACAGTCCCCCTCACCCAGAGCAGGGACAAGGCCCAAACTCCATGGAATTGTGGATCTCCACCCGATACCCGAATAAAGCCAGAGCTCTTCCTGCAGGGGTGACAGGAGAGTGGTTTTGTAGGTGGCTTAGCACCCTCTCCCATGGTTTGTAACAACGTTGGAACAAAGCACTGAGATGTTTTCTGCTTTGCTCAAGTCTTTTCAAAGGCTTGTGCTGTCATTTGGAGCTTTGCTGAGGTCCATGTGGTCAGGGCTCGCTCCTCATGGTGGCACCATGGAGTGGTAATGCAGGCTGAAAGGGGTGGCCCTTAGTGGAAGGTCTTCATGGGGGAAACCTCGCTTGGGGCCTGAGGGACTCCTGTTACTTCCTCTTTCTCTCTTTTGCTTCCTGGCTGTGAGGTGAGCAGTTTTACACTGCCATATGCTGCCACCACGATGTCCTGCCTTACCAACAGAAAATGAACCTTTTTTCTTTCTCTTTTGATTCTCTCAGATATTTTGTTACACTGATGGAAAGCTGACTGCCACACTTCCCATGCTCCCACTTCTATCCCAACCTCAGAAAATCCTTGTGTGGTTGCTATTGGTGCCCTTCACTTAGGACTTAACGTGTACCTCCCCATGCATGTTTTATCCCCCAAATTAGATGGTAAAGTTACGCAGAGCAGATACTATATCTTAAACTGACTTATATGCCTTTAAAGGAGAAAAGCAGTATTAACACCCTAAAAATACCTAATGAATTCCTTCATAGCCATCATCCAAGTGTTTACAAAGTCATCCCTTTGCAAGTCAACCTAGAAGAGTATATTGTGTGCCCTCTGCCTAATTTGAAGATATTACTACAGAACACCTCCATACTACTTGTGGAAGATGAAGAGCTGAAGTGAGCCATCATATTAACAAGGCTTCTTGGAGTTTTGAGAGACACAGGTTCTTTCATTTCTTAAAGATCTCACTATATTACAATAAATAAATGCCAAACCCACGTTACAAAAAAGAATTATTGTATATTTTGTAAATGAATATTTGATAGATGAGCATGTTTACTGACACACAACAACCAATAACTGTATTTTTATCATCATTCAGAAAGAATGTTAAAATTATGGATTTGAGGTACCTCCTGAGGCCAGTGGTACCCGTGTTCCCCCGATGGACTCCTACATACTTGTTCACTCACTCACTGAGTGAGCAACCGCTCTTGCATTTAGGCTCAAGTGATTTAATGCAGGATTACCACAATGTGGGCAATAAATCATGATCCCCAAAGACAAAGTGGGAGGAGAAGTGATAGAAATGGTTACCAACTTAGGGCAGCCTGAAGCACTTTTAACTTTCAGAAGTTAGGAATGACCCAGCACCACCTGTTTTTCAAATACACCAAACACACTTCCACCTTAGGGCCACACTGACAATTTTTTGGCCTTGTGCTTCTTCCGGATAGTCCTTATGGCCAGGAGACAAAAGAAAGAAAGAGGAAGAGGCTAGTATCACACAATTCTCTCACTGTCTTCAGTCTTTGCTCCTGTGTCATCTTCTCAATAACTTTGGCCCTCTCCCCACCCCCATGTATCATTGCCTCTGGCCCCTCTTCCTAATCCCAATCCCCTTTGACCTGCTCCGGCTTTCTTTTCCCCAGACACTATTAACTCCCTATCTACCAAATCATTTTCTTACTTCTCAGGGTTATTGTGTGTTGACATCTTCTACACAGGAGCCAGGATCTTTGTGTGCTTTATTAATGCTGTGCTCCTCAATACCTAGAATACAGTTCTGTCCAGAGTATGCACTTAATATAGTTTTGTTGACTTTTCCTGGTTTTAGAACTGGAGGGCATTAGGTGGCTAAACTGGAATGTTTGGTGAATATTTCTTAGAGCTATTGACTGTATGAGTCAGGGCTCCCCAGAGAAACAGAACCAATGGCTGACATATTTATACTCATATCTATGTCTGAGAATTTGATTGTGGAAATTGGCTGATAAGAAGTCCCATTAACTTCCTCCTGCACAGCAAAATCCCTAATGTAAAAAGACAAAAAGAGAATTCACTGTTTCCTCTGCTTTTTTTCCCCCCTAACTAGTCCTCAGGGATTTTTTTCCCCCCTAACTAGTCCTCACCAATATGCCTGACCATATTGGTGAAGTTTGACTCTTTATCTAGTCTACTGATTGAATAGCTAAACTTCTTGGAATGTTCTCACATATATGCTCAGAAATAACATTTTGTCAGCTATTCAGGTATCCATCACCAGTCAAGCTGACACCTAAAATTAGTCATCATAACCAAACAACACTCTGGGAAGTAGGGGGGATACCTGCTCCACATTGTTCGCATTTCTCAGCACACTTGCTTGTCTGCCCAGAGCAGTTCCATCCCTCCATCAATCTGCTCCTTCCTGTGATTACTGTGATTTGGATTTGTGATCCATTCTTTCCTCTGGGAGATGTGTTAGCTTTTCATTGTTATGACAAACTATCTGAGAAAATCAATTTAAAAGAGGAAAGATTTGGGGTAGAAATAGAGACTTTCAGGAAGATGGCGGAGTAGTCGGATGCAGGGAAAACAGCCTCTCTGAGAGACACCGTCTAGACGTGGGAACACACCATCTTGAGGAAGACAAAAAAGAGGGAGATGGGTTCCTTGGAAGAGCCTAAAGTCTGAATCGAACCCCAGAGAGAGAGAGCAAAAAGAAAAAATTCAATTATGAAGAAGGTGGCAGCTGGCGGAGCCTTCACCCGGAGCCAGACTCACTGTGTGAGGGGAGCTGTTGCAGCCCGGCGGTGCACAGTTGTGTTGGCCGAGCCTGGCGACCCCATGACCTCTGCAGAATCATTCCTCGGTGGAGGAGAGTGGCGGGTGTGGAGGACTGTGCTGGCTGGCGGTGAGTGCAGAGGGCTTGGTCCTCCCATGAGAGAGAGCAATGTGCCCAAAGCCATTCCTGAGTCAGGCCAGTTATGCCTCACTGTTGCCGGCTTCCCCCAGCGGTTCCTAGCTGGGCGCAGACCCATGGAGACTGCCTGGATGGCTGCGAACCCAAGGAGGCTGTTCTCAGCTCCTGCTAAGATTGTCTACTACTCCGTCCACGAACAGTTGCTGGCTTGCGGGGATACAGTGCCACGATTTGGGTTGCTGTCTCCACAGGCGGTTTACCAGTGAATCCAGAGAGAACCCAGGAAGTGGACTTTTTTTTTTTTTTTTTTTTTTTTTTTAGTGTGAGTGTGCTTTCTGCCCTCCTTTTGGGTCTGGTTTTGTTCTGTTCTTTTTTCTGTCTCTTTTGGCTTTCTTTTCCCTCAGTCTTCTGCAATGGTTTCCCTGAGTTGGTGGACCCATCTTTGTTCTCCAGCCTATTTGCAGTCTCTTTTCCCTTTTCCCACTTTTCTGCTTTTTCTTAAATTCATTTTGGGCTCTCACCTTTGGGGACAGAATTGACATTTTGTGAACTTCAGTATTGTATATGATTGTTTTGCATCCTGTTGTATGGTTACAAATTCAGTTTATATGGTTGGGGGTTGTAAATCGGGGATTGTGGATCGGTTTACTGTTTTGTTGGCTGTGTTTGGTGCTGTGGGTGCCACTGTAGCCAGAATTGACTCAGTTGAACTGGATAGCTGTTGGCCTTGCTGGTCTAGGACTGGGATTGACTGGGGGTCACAGAGAGAGCTGCAGTGTGGTGCCAAGGAACTAGGGACTGGGCTAGGTGAGCAGTGGTTTCTCATCTCTGACAAACTGAGGAGGCGGGATTTTCCAGTAGCCTCGGAGCCCAGGAACCAGTTACACCTGGAAGATATCTCCGAGAAGTGCTCATCACCTGCAAGTCCTTAGTATCACCATTAAAGTAACCCACTGCAGGCAACTAACAGGTATCACTTTAGGAATCAAACTAAAAAAGAAAAGAAATGAGAAGACACTTAAACAGGTCACAACCCCAGACACCAGGTAACCAAAAGCAAACCCAACGTGCAATGACGCTGGAAAATCTGAGAGCCCCCTACAAGGTTTCTTCGAAGTGGTAACAAAGCAGTTGAATGAGGCTTTGGAAAAAATGAAATCAGAAATAATCTCTCAAATAACCACAGAGATTACCAAAACATACACCATGCTTAGTGATGTTAGAACACATACAGACAAAAATAATAAACAAGCTTAAGCAAATTATGGAAGGACAACATAGGAAGCAAATGAATTCCATAAAACAGATTCAAGTAGATATCCAGGAGAATAGAAACTCCATTGAAAGTATTCAAAGCAGATTAAGCCAATGTGAGGATGGGATCTCAGATATTGAAGACAGGCTCACAGTTAGTGACCAGGAAAAGAAAGATGCTTCAAAACTAGCAAGGGATCATGAGATATTAATCCAGCAGTTGCTTGACAAGACAAAGAAAAATAACTTAAGATTAATTGGAGTCAGTGAACAAGCAGGAGATACTACAAATGACATTAAAAACATCCTTACAGACATTGTGTCAGAAAATTTCCCTGGTAGAGAAAAAGAATTTGACATACAAATAAGTGAGGCATATAGAACTCCAATTAGCAATGATAAAAAAAAAAAATCTACTTTCAGGTATATCATAGTCAAGATTCCAGGAATTCAACACAAGAATAAAATTTTAAAAGCTGTTAGGGAAAAGAAACAAATCACCTATAAAGGAAAGCCCATCAGAATTACAGTGGACTTCTCAGTACAAACTCTCAAGTCAAGGAGAGCTTGGCGTGAAGTACTCCAAGTTCTAAAAGAAAATGACTTTCAACCCAGATTGATGTACCCTGCAAAACTATCTTTCAAAATAGAGGGAGAAGCAGGATACTTCCATGATAAGGAACAGTTAAGGAAATTCATGACCACTAAACCAGCACTCCAAAATATTTTGAAGGACATTTTAGAAAGGGATGATAAGTACTATAGCTCCACGAACCCCAATAGAAGAAATCCACCAGAAAAGAAGAAAACAACATGATAAGGATAAGTCAATACATATCAGTTTTAACCATCAACATTAATCGTCTTAATTCATTAGTCAAAAGACACAGACTGGCAGAATGGATCAAGAAGCAAGATCTAACAATATGCTGTATACAAGAAACACATTTAATTCAAAAAGATACTCATAGACTGCAAGTTAAAGGATGGAAAACAATACTCCATGCAACAGGAGTCCAGAAAAAAGCAGAGGTAGTTATTCTATTTGCAGATGAAGTTAATTTTAAGCCAAGACTGATTAAGAGAGACAAAGAAGGTCATTATATATTGGTAAGGGAACAATCTAAGAGGAAGAGACCATAAGGCAACAAACACTAGTCCACCCAGTTATATAAAACAATTATTAATCAACATGGAAAATCAAGTAAGCCTTAATACAACTGTATTGGGAGACCTCAACACATTGCTGTCACAAAAAGACAGGTGTGGAGTTCTTGGGATCCTCTGGCTAGAGTATCATGTCATCTGAAACAAAATCTATGTAAATAAAAAATTAGTTGTGACAGAGAAAAAGAATTTTGAGTAAAATGTAATCTTTTCAGGGTCACCTTCAGATTTTATTTTTAATGTGAAATGTTCATTTGAAAACAATTGTGTTAATAATTAGTTAGATAATGTTTCATGTCTGTATTTTGTCTTAAATAATTTTCATGAATATCCAATATGCTGATGATTGTTGCTGTTTTGTTGGTTGGGATGAAACTGTTACGTTTTGATTTCTTGTTTTCCTTTTGTTTAAAATAAAAAAATTTAAAAAAAAGGGTAGAAATATAAGGACTATGTTTATAAGCAAAAAAAAAAAAGAGGAATGATTTATTTTAGCTCATGGTTTCAGAAGTTCGGTCCATGGTAATGTGACTCTGCTGTTCCTAGTTCTACAGTAAGCCAGAACATCATGGTAGAAGGGCATAGTGGATGAAAATCCTGACCTCATGGGAGCTGGGAAGCAGATAGACAGCAAAAACTGAAAGGGTTGAGACAAACTAGACTCCAAGATCAGTTTTTCATGACCCACTCCCTCCAACTAGGCCCCACCTCCTAAAATTTCCATCGTTTCCCAGTAGTGCTATTAAATTATGAATCTAATAGTGAAATTACCCATTGATGAAGTAAAATCCCTCATGATCCAACCACCTTCCAAAAACCTCACCTCAAAACACTGCTGCACTGGAAACCAAGCCCCTAACACATGAGCCTTAGGAAACATATCCTATCCAAACTATTACTGGAGGAGAAATAAGCACTCAAAGCAGATGGCAAATTAGATACCTTAGATACATGCCATGCACCTATTACATGCTAGAAATTGTTTTAGGCTTTTGTGATTTATAGATTTCCTAACTCTGGAGGTAATTATAGTCTACTAGTGGGCCAGACATGAAAATAGATGCTTGTAATAAAATATTGTAAGAAAAATAATGGTAATATAGTATGCCATGGGGCCCCCAATTAACAGGCAGTTGATCTCTCTGGGAGCATCAGGAAGATTTCCTGGAGGGGTACCTTAAGGGTATCTGAACGAAGGAGCATCATTCTGGAAGAAGACAGCATCAAGAGAAAGGCAGTGAAACTACTCGGTATGACACTCATGGTGCATAGGTGTCATTATGCATCTATCCAATCCCAGAGAATGCACAACACCAAGAGGGACCTCTGACATAAACTGTGGACTTTGGGTGACTGTAATGTGTCAGCGTGAGTTCCCCCATTGTAACAAATGCTTTACTCTGATGTGGGAGGATGGTAGCCGGCAGGCTGTGAGTGTTGGGATGGGAGTAGAGGGAATATGAGAACTCTCTGTATCTCACTTTTCTGTAAGCCTAAAATTGCTCTGAAAAATAACATCTATTTTTAAAGGCACTGGAAAAGCACTTGGACTTCTAAGAGAATGCATTTCTCCATATGATAGAGGGAGGAAATAGTAATCACAGACGCCCTATATTAAGTGAACATTCAGTCTGGCCTGAGGCCGTGTATGATGGCACACAGGTGGGAGTGGAATTGATTTATTACAGTGGCCCTAAAGACTCAGTCCTGGTGTATCCTACCTGGTGCGGTCCCCTCCCATACTGACTCTGGGATACTCGGTGTGATTTGCTTTAATGCTCAGACTTTAGCAAGCATGTTGTTAGCAGAGGTTTGCAAAACAGTGGCATATTGGGCTTGTTGTGCTCCTGCTGCTGATGGCTCTGGTTATTGGGTGGAGAGGCCTGGGCTGGTATACTGGGAACAAGAGGTGACAAGAGCAAGGACAAACTGTCCAATTTGGAAAGCTGGTCTAGAGTAACCAGCCTGTCATCCACTAGACACGGAACCTGAAGCCATCCTCAACCATGTGGCCTGAGTGGTCAGGCAACCCACAGATCAGCCAAGGCAGCCCAGACCAGAAGAGCCACTCAGCTGACTCTGTACTCTGCTAGTCACTCTGGCTCCCTCAGCTCTACCAACACTGGCGTCCTTGTCATTCCTGCAACTTCACACCTTGCAGGCAAGCTTCCGCTGTGGGGCCTTTATGCTCGTTAGTCTCCCGATCGAGTCTGCTTACAGGGACCTTTTGAAGGCCTACCTTGATTGCTGAATTTTAAACCTGAAGATTTAGATTTTCAATCCCCACTAATTCCTATAGCTGGTCATTGCTTTATTTTTTTCCCCAATGCACAGATCACCTTTCAATAGAATATGTGAAATTCACATATTTATTTACATATTTATTTTGTTTGGCTTCCATCTTCTCCCACCAACTCCATGTGAGCAGGAACATTATTTTGTTCACTGCTGTGTTGCTGACACTTAAAATAGTGTCTGGCACTGGAGGTCTTAATAAGCCTTTGTTGTCTGAATAATAAGAAATTCTCTTTGCTGCAGTTTTAGTAACTCAAACTGTTAAGGTTATAAATGATGTGGATGTCAATAAATTTATAAATCTATTTAAATCCCAGAAGGTGCAGCAATTCCCTGACAGGGGTTAGAACAAAGGCATATTCACTTATGGCCCATATCTGCCAGGTCATAAAAGTACATTATTTCCTAATATTTTGCCTTAATGTTTTGGTAAATATACTCATATTTGTTGTAATACAGTCTCAACTTCTGAGAAATATGGTCCCACACAGTAAAAGCAATTTTGTTTTTAATAAAACTGTGGTTACCAAAAGGGGCCCTTACTGGTGATATACTAGGTTTTGGAATAATGTTCAAGCTGTGAGCTGAGAACACAGTTCCTGGGCCCCATTTCCTGTCATTCCCCACCACACAGCCTGTGCTCTGGTCAAATGGGTCTTCTGGGAATTTCTTGAATACTTAGGACCTTCTCTTGCCTCTGGGGATTCACCCACACACTTTTCTCTCTCTGGAAGGAATTTTTTCCCCCGTCTCTTCCAGGTTTCTCACTCATCCTTCAGAGTCAATCTCAAGTAACAGGCTTTCTACCACCCGGGCAGACATTCTCTGCCATGCTGTCTTCAATAATAATCACTTGTACTGAGCCTGTTGGTTGCTTGCCCATAGCTCTAGGACTATCAGCTCCTTGAGGCTAAGGTCTTTAAAACTTCACTTGGTACTTCCATACTTAGCAAAATGCAAATATTTACTGGATAAATGAATAAAGGTTTAAATATAGCCACAAAACAATAGTTCTCCAAGTCTATGAGAATGCATTACTGGATCCCAAGAGCATTAGATATACAAATTTCTTTTAAGAGCCACACCCATGCTGGTGGGAAATGGGAAAGAAGAGTTCTCTTTATAGGACTAACCTGGTGGCACCCTTCTCTTCTATTTTCAGAGGAGCCCAAATTGACATTGGCATATTTATTCAGCAAGTGGAAATATAAATAAATTTAAACTCACGTCAGTCAAAATATACTAGATTTTAAAAATGAGGAAAGCTCAAACTATATAAATTCTAACTAAGTCCTACATGCATGTAAACAAAACACACATTTTTATTAGTCACATTTTCTCATTTTATTTTCTGGCATCAGTTTCAAGTAGCTTGTGTTTCCAGCCAGTAATTTTATATTTCCAGTCTTTCTAATCATTTTAAGATTTGCTGTCTTTATCCTGTTGTTGATTTTTAGCATGCTGTGCCGAAGCAGTGTACTTGCTACATATGGTGTGCAAGACAAATCCACAAGCAAATCTCCTATGGATCCCCCAGCTTCAAAGCTCATTACCACCCTTCCATCCCTCTGCTGTGTGCTGTAGAAAAAAGGAAAGAAAACAGGAAGTCAAGACACCTGGGTTTGAGTTTTGCTGTATGTTAGCTGACTTTACAAAGTTAGGTATGCCACCCAATCTGTTCGACCCTCAGTTTTTATCCACAATAGTATGGACTAGCTCTGTGATTTCCACAGGTGATGTACATCAAAACCATCCAGGGAGTTGCTAAGAAATAAAGACTCCAGGTTCTAACTCAACCACACTGAGCCAGAATCTGTAGGGAGCCTTGCTGAAGATAAGCAGTAAGAGGCCCCGCGCACTCTTCAGTCCTTCCAGCTCCCCTCTGTGCCCACTTTCTACAAGCTCTGTGCCTGTTGTCCTTCTCAAGGAGGGCTGTCTTCCTCTTGTCAATCAAGAGCAAGCCTGGGACTCCCCGACCCGCCCCATCCCCATCTGTACCTACTGTTCCCGTGGGTTAGTCTCTCAAGCCTGCAAGCTGGGATGTGTGCCCATATGTCTTTTCTTTGCCCATGTCCTCTGGCTCCCTCTTGCATCTTCTGCCTGCCTTTCCACATGTCCCTCCATCTCTTTCCCACCCGCTCAGGGTCCAAGCTGTCAAAGTTAGATCCAGTTCAGGCTCTGTCTTGCAAGGACGCCAGAGGATTCTTGAATTATTCAGAGTGAAGTTTCCATTATACACTCTTATGGCTTGTGTCTAGATGTCCCCCTAAGACCTCGTGTGGTGGTAGGCAGGACTTTTCAGAGGTGGCTGGATCTTGGGTGTGGGATGTTGGAATTGATTCATGGTGATTGATACCTACCTGGGTGTGAGTGCTACTCACCCTAAGAGCAGGTCGCCTGGATAAAATATAAAGGACAGAAAGAGGGTTGTTGTCGTGGCTTGCTGCTTGCCAATCAATACTTCTCTGCTTTGCTCCCTTCCTGCCTTCTGCCTGCCACAGACTGTTCCTCCTCTGCGATACCTCTCTGCCAGGTCACCCTGCTTTGGTGCCAGCTGACTGTGGACTGAAACCTCTACAAACTGTGAGCTAAAATAAACCTTTCCTGCTTTAACTTTGGGTGCCTTTAATTTTGTCTCACCAATGAGAAAAGTAACTAAGACAGAGAAACAGAGACAGAGACAGAGACATAGAGAGACAGAGAGAGGCAGAGAGACAGAAATACAGAGAGAGACAGATAGATAGACAACAGTAACCTCCCATAAGTATCAGCTGCCTCTTACATCACAATCTCAGGTGCTATTACCTTCCCTACTGGCAGCAGTTTGCCGTAATGGTTCAGCACACTCAGCTCTAGCTCTATGACTCTGGCCAAGTTATTTACCTCCCTGAATGCCCCCAGTTTCCTTGTCTGTAAAATGGGAATGACCGTACTTATTTTGTCGAGGTGTTATGAACTTTAAGTAAGGTAATATATAAAAAGAACTAAGATCAATCCTGAACATAGTGAGTGTTGTAAGTGCTATTATCTGCGGGAACAAGGAATGGGGGATGGAGGCAGAGCATGAAGGGGACCCTGGGCTTGTGGAAGCGAATGAAGTTCTGTCCTTAACCTAGTGTGCAGCAGCAAAAACCACCCAGTTACTCTTACTACGGCATCTGCTTCATGTGCAAGGATGCTTTCAGACCCCACCCCTCTTTCCTGAAGTCTGAGCAAGCCAAGCATGGATTTTTTAAAATAATGTTTTAACTGAAAGTCACTCATTCCTGACCAACTTGCATTTCCCATCGATACTCAAACTTGATGTCTTTCCTTGGACAGACAGGCACTTCTTCCAGGAATATTTTTTGAAAATTTTTACCTTAAATTCACTATTAGCCTCTTCTTCCAAATCAAAAACAGAACTTGCATTGCAGCTGGCTAGGAAAAATAACTTCTGAAGTTCCATAGCACAGTAGGATAGCTGCAGTTCATGACAATTAACCAAATATTTCAAAGTATTCAGAGGGAAGATTTTGAAGGTATCCAAGTAACAGAAATGATAAGTGTCAGAGATGATGGATATACTGTAATAATCATCCTGATCTGATCGTCACACATTGTACCCTGTAACCCGTAAGTACATACAATTATTGTGTCAACTAAAAATTTTAGAATACTTTTTTAAAAAACAACAAAACTTGTGTCATGGTCACCCAGTGGTATATTTATTTAGCCACTACACATGTGTCGGTATTTGAGATTGTTATGGATTAAAAAACCGGTGGTCGACTTAACACCAGCTGAATTACATCTGCATGGTGCTGAGTGTAGATGACCCACCCGATGACAGCTGCCAGCATAAACAGAGATGTGGAGAAGAGCAAGGCATTGTGGGTTCTCCTAAGAGTTGCTATTTCGAGCTGTTGATTCTCCTGGAGGAGCTTGTCACGCTGGGTCTCCTAACCTGTACTCGACTGTTCTCATCATCGGAAGAGCTCAGGACCTCGTTGCCGCTGAGGATGACTGTAGTACTTTTCAGGGGAGCCCTGGTCTTTATTTTGAGTGTGACTTCTCAGCTCCAGTGTAGAACCCTCAATCTACTGGCACAGCTCCTTCATCCCACTGGCGTATAGACTTTCTAGCTTCCACTGCTAACCTTTGGCCTTCCCCGCGCAGATCTATAAAACAGACTAGCATGAGTCCTTACCGTGGGCTGTTAGATTTCCAGTTGGATTTGTGGGAGGCATTGTCATGGGCTCCAGGTCTTCAGCTGGACTCATGCAGGACACTGCTGTGGGATTCCGGCCCTTGGCTGAATATCCTGGGTCCTTAGTGTTGTGGACAGATTTTCCTGCACTTTTGTGGGTTTAACTCTGGGTGACCATCATAAAAGAGTATTATAAATTCTGTGTTCTGTATGCAGTTGTTCTCGCTGTAACTCCTGACTACAACAGAGATTATCTAATGCATTTTCTAATTTCACAGGTACAGACTGAAACTCGAAGGCTGACTCATGTCCCCAGGGTCCCACACCTTATTGGTCACTTGCCTCCTGTGCTCCAGCATCATGCACCATCCTGCGCCCCACCCGGCCTCCCCAGGATGCTGAGGCTGGTGCCCTCAATGGGGTAGAAAAGGGTTTTACTGCATCTTCACTTTTTATTGATGAATTTTGAATCATTAGGAGTAAATTTATAATGCACCTGGCAAATGGAAGGTTGGGAGCCTGATCATAAATTCATTTGAAAATTCTGGAGCATAGATTTGAAAAAAAATTATATAAGATGGTAATGAAAGAAAGGAGGTGGAAAAAACCCAGGAAACTAAACTAGCTAATTTAAAATCAGTAGCTGAGGAAATAGCAATCTATTCCATCATCATTTTGATGAGAACCTTGTGAAGTGAATGAGGCAGTATTTTTCCTTTTAGACAATAAATCATATTACATTAGCCAGAGCTCTCTTAAGATCACAAGTTTTCCACAGAGAGTAATGTGTTAGGCTTTGTATTTCTGTGCATGTTGCACCTAATGAGGAATCAGCACAGTTCTCAGCTTTGCAGGCAGGTACCCCAGATCAGTCTACATAAAGACAAACATAGTCAAGATCCTGATAAACCAGGCAGAAATTTGTCCCATTGTTGGGTCAGTGACTGAAAAGAGAAAGAGGCCATCTCAGGCTTTGGCTCCTAAACATCTTGCCCATGATCTGAGAGGCGCCTGGTCAGGACAATTGGACACTGGCCAGACCTGAGGAGATGAAGTTTCCAGCTGGCATCTTCCCCCCACCAGGGGCTTCTGCTCCTAGCAATGTTCTGGGTTCTCGCTGCTGTGGACCCTCAGTGAGGGGGTAGGAATCACCCACATGTAGATGATTTTATTGAGGTGATGGGCAGCATGCCATCCTGGACCACTGAGGCACAAATCGCATAGCACGAGGCTCTGCATGACTGCTTTCCAAGTCTCACAGGTGAAACAAATACCCAAGAGATACCCGAAAGGTCTCCACCTTCCAGTGTAAGAGGAATTTTCTCTTGTTAAAAGTGCATGGTCTGTGCTGCTCACATCCTCCCAATATTCCGGGAATTGAGCTGTTACAGTTTAAAGCTGCCTAAGTTAGATAAAGACAAGGACAGAGCTGGCCAGAAATCTGGGTTGCAAGATAAAAACAGCCCCCTCTCATGACTAAGGAATTCACAGAATGTACCTTTCCTGAACATCTGCTGCCCATATTTGGAAGCACCCTCCACTGCCCAACTTTAGACCTCCCCATGGTCGTCTCCTCCAATAAATGTAAAAAGCCATTTAAACTAACCAATGCCATCTGCTTCTGTAACCACACTTACAAGGACTCCTCCTCCCTTTGTTCTATAGCTTATAAGCCCTGCTCAGGCTCAACTCAGGGCTCTCTGTTCATGCATGTTCAGTGAGCCCCACGCATGCTTGGACAATAAAGACCCCTTGCCCATTGCACGAGAAGGCGTCTGTTGGTGTCTTCCTATGCACGGCGGGCGACCCTCACACCAGCAACTATGTAATTGTGGATCCTAACTTTCCCCAGGATCCATCTCTTGTAATTTTAAAGTAATATCTTCCTTTGAAATTCTCTTTTCCCCAAATCATGTGACTTTGGTGGAGCCAGATGTAAAATCTGGTCATGATTGGTAACCTGTTTCCCCTATTCCTCTCTCCCTTGTCTTCACCCTCTGGAGCTGGTTTATTATTATTATTATTTTTATCATTGTTTGTTTCTTTTCATTTTCGTTTTCTGGACTCGGGATCAAACTCAGAGGCACTTTACTGCAGCCCTTCTTTTACAGTTCTATCTTAAGACAGCTAAGTCACCAGGGCTGACCTCGGACTTCCGATCCTCCTTCCCTGACCTCCCGAGTAGCGAGATTACAGGTGTGCACCGCCACACCTGGCTCCCTTGTACACTGGAGATGTGTTCTCTGTGCAGCAAGACACTTCCTCCCCAGTGCAGCCCAGACAGCTCCTCAGTGCCAAATCTGTGCCCAGCCTGTGTGGTCTCTCCGCAAAAATGTGCCTGGCACCTGCCTCTCCGATTCCCTTTTCCTGACTCAGTAAACCTTTCTAGCCTATAAACCAACCTTGGCAATGACCCAACCATCACACACACACACAGCACGAACAACAACCATTGAGGTCACCTATGGGCAAATGCCCCACACCACGGCTTGTCCGAGGGCTTTTCCTTAAAGTTAACCCCGGGAGCATCTCCCACCCCACCTTCCTCACCTCTTGGGGACAGTTCTGCAGCATATTCCACATATTCTCAAATGTCCTCAGCAAGACTGAGCCCTTGTCCACAGGGGACATCCCCTCAGTCACATGCCCCAGTACTTTAATTGCAACCAAATTCTCATCTCAGGTCTGTTTGGGGGAGAAATTCAAACTAAAATGGCATCTTCCTATTTTCTTCCAAAAATTCCCGACTTTGTCCTCATTCCTCCTTTCTGCATTTCATAAGAGGCAACACCCAGCCCAGCAAAGCCTGCCCCTCTCCTCTTGGATCCTCCTGGAGTCTCCTTTCCTGCCTAGGAACCTTCTCTTTCCCTCTGGGTATCTCTTTATGTCCATATAAGGTCACCCTGACAGAGCAGTGACACACCTCCGCTATGTACCTTGCTAACTTCTCGAGCCTCCCGTGTTTTTACCCAACCCCCCACAACTCAACTACAGCCATGTGCTGTGCAGCGATGACACTTCCACCAGTGACAGACTGACATCCAAGCACAGAAAGCATCCCGACTAGGCATGCACAAGTGCTCTCGGGGATCTTCATGGTTCAGCCACATGTGACCTTGAGCACTTTATTGACTTGTCTGCCCTTGGGGAGCCCACTCCTTCCTCACACGCATATCCCCACATTTGTCTTCATTTCCTGACCGCTCTGTGAAAACATCTCTTGAAGGCGAATTCAGGATCCCCCAAACCAGCCTTCCCCGCCTTGCTCCTCATGGGTATCTCTGCACTCTTCGAGCAGAAACTCCCCATTTTCTTGTGGTATCTGCTTTGAGCTCTGTTCTTCCTCCTTTTCAAAATATTAATGAACCCCCTTATAATTCTACTTTCTGTCCTCTCCAGCCGAGTTCCCCAAGACACCCTTGATTCTCCTCCCTAAGTGTCCTCTATCTGGTCACCTCTGAAGTCTCTTCCATTCTCACTTCAACTGTTATTTTTCAAGAGGTGGTTCCCAGTTCCGGGTCTCTCTGCCAGCCTCGCTCGGTAACTCCAGCTGTCTCCCCAAATCTCTGTACGGTGTTGCATTCTCCCAAGCCCCATGGGAGCAGCGGCCATGGGCAGAGTCCTCTGTGGTCTCCTCCATGCTGGGCGCAGCAGGTAGAGTCTCCATGGCCTTGGCTTTAGCCTCTTCACCTGGGGACTGTGGAGGCCACCTTGGGGGCTGCTACTCTGGGAAAATCGCAGGGCCTGGGATTTGAATGCCCCCATGAACCAGGCTGTGGCTCCTGCTTGGAGAGTTTTCATTAGCCCTCTCCCCAGCCCTGTGGGCGTCAAGCTGATCTGAACTCATCTCCTTTCTCTTCTCTTTCTTACCCCCACCCCATCCCCACCGCCACCCCAAGAGGAACTAAGCCCTCCTCAGAGACCGCCCGTACCCAAGCGTGACACTCAATGCCTCAAAATCGAGTGCTCCTGCCTTTCCTTCCTGCCAACCCGGGCAGCTGCCAAGAGCTCCTGGTTCTGGATCTGCTCTCACGCCTGTCCCTTCCCCTTTGCCCCCACTGGAGCTGTGCCAGCTTAGACCCACAGTTGGACTCCAGCCACGGCTTCCCCATTGGTCTGCAAACCCCGGTTCTCTCCTCCCACTGTTTCCCTTTGTGAGACTCTAGGTATCACCCCCAAAGTCCTTCACTGGCTCCCCGTTGCCTGCAGAATAAAGCAGATTCTGCCGCTTAGTTTTCAGCCTCTTATGACCTGGCTCCAACTGTCTTCTGATTTTTTTTAACCGAATATTCTTTTTATTGAGGTGACATTCACATAACAACATTAACCAATTTTGTTCATTTAGAATTGACAAGTCAGCAATGCTGTGACCCATGCGGCTCCTAAGGTTCTTGCGTTGAAGGACTGTGAGAAGATGAGAAAATAAAGACAGAGACAAAGCTGGAGTCAGGTGGAGCACTTATCCTCCTGATGGGAGGAAAGGAACTGCTCAACCAATGTTGCAGGCTTATTTATACACAGGGAAGGATGACGTCAATTTCAGCCCCTCTGCCTAGCAACCCAGGCCTGGATTGTTTAGCAGCCTCTTGTTTTGCTGGGCTGTGGGAGCATTTTTCACGTGGTTGACCCAGGTGCTCTTTGTTACTTTGGTAAGGTCATGTCTGAGTCATTTTCCAGCTTCAACAGCTCCCAACACAGCAACATTTAATGCTTTCACAATTTCACAATGTTGTGTTACCACCAACTTTCTCTAATTTCAAGATTTTCTTTTAATCAACCCCCCAAAAGAAACCCTGTATCCATTAAGTAATCACTCCCCATTTCTCCTTCCCCAAAGCACGAACAACTCTAATCTTTCTGCCTCAATGGATTTGCCTATGCTACATGATGAATGTACACAGAATCGTACAACATGAAACTGTAGGAGGTCTTTTGTGACATACTGTCTCAGGGTTCAACCATCCTGGAACCAGTGCTAGAACTTCAGCCTTTTAGGTGGTTGACTATTATTCCATGGCAAGGATGTCCCGCACGTTGCTGGCCCCTTCATCAGAGGACAGATGTTTGGGTTGTTTCTACCTCTCCTGTTCCAAATATGCTGCTAAAACCATGCGTGTATAAATGTCTATAAGTAGGTGCTTTCGCTTCTCCTGGGTACACTTTGGAGAGGAGTTGCTAACTCACATAGAAACTCTACGTTCACCTTACCAGACTTTCCCACGGTGCCCACGCCCTGACATGCCACCACTTGGAGTACACAAGGGCTCCAGTTTCTCTTTGTCTTCTCTGACATGTTTTTTTTCCTCTTCCTCCTGCTTTTCTTCCTCTATCCTATTTTCATTTCAGCCACCTCATGTTGTGTGCAGTGGCGTCTCACTGTGGCTGTCATTTACATTTCCCTAAGGACCAAGGATGATGCCATTTCTCCTGTGCTATTCGGCCACTTGTTTTATCTTCTCTGGAGGAATGTCTGTTTAGGTCGTTTCCTCACTTCTTAACTGGGTTGTCTTTTGGTTGTTGAGTTTTAAGAGTTCTTTATATATTCTGGATATTAAACCCCTATCAGATATATGACTTAGAAGTTTCTCCCATTCTAGAGGTTGTCCTTGTACATTCTTGATAATGTCCCTTGCTGTGTGTCTTGGTTACTTTTTTCTTGTTACTGAGACAAAATACCTCACGCCCAAAATTAGGGAAGACAAGGTTTATTTATCTTACAATTTTTGGAGGTTTCAGTCCATACTCAGCTGGCTCCAAGGCAGGATGGCGTGGCCCAGGGGCAGCTGCTCATGACTGGCTGCAAGCAACAGGAGCAAATGGCAAAAGAAGAAAAAACACGCCTTCTTCCTTCCCTTATGTTGTATGCCAGCTCCGCCCCTGAGCAGGTGTAGCACTCACACTACCAACCCCAGTAATAGACAACGAACCAATCACAAACGCTAGATTCAACCACCTCCATGACAACATGAGGCTTGAGGGGGGGCCACCTGGATACAAACCATAACAATGTGAAAAATTTTTTTAAGGAAAAGAAAAATGAAAGGATTAGGAAGAGCTGTGTTATGCATTTGTAAATGACTTTCTATGCTTACATGCATTTTTATTTTTATTTTTATTTTTATTTTTTTGCGGCACCAGGGATCTAACTCACAACCTCGCACCTGCCAGGGCAGGCGCTTAAGCCACTGAGCCGAACTCCCGGCCCTAGTTTTTTGAGGCAGGGTCGCACTACATAGCTCAGGCCGGCCTTGTGCTCACGTTGTAGCCCAAGTCGGCCTCGAACTCACAATGCTCCTCCTACCTCAGCCTCCCGATTACACGCATTTTTAAAAAACAGCCAGAGATTTAGCTCAGTGGTGTAAGTGCCTGCCTGGCAGGCGCGAGGTTGTGAGTTAGATCCCTGGTACGAAAAAAAACCCAAAACAACAACAACAACAAAAAAACCCAACCATGTGGTGGCACACAACTGTAGTCCCAGCATTCAGGAGGCTGAGGCAGGAGGATCACCATGAGTTCAAGGCCAGCCTGAGCTACATAGCAAGACCCTACTCAAAGCCGGGCGTGGTGGCGCACACCTTTAATCCCAGCACTCTGGAGGCTGAGGTAGGAGGAGCGTTGTGAGTTCGAGGCCGGCTTGGGCTACAACACGAGCACAAGGCTGGCCTCAGCTACATAGTGTGACCCTGCCTCAAAAAACCAGGGCTGGGAGTTTGGCTCAGTGGCTTAAGTGCCTGCTCTGGCAGGTGCGAGGATGTGAGTTCAACCCCCAGTGCCGCAAAAAAAAAAAAAAAAAAAAAAAAAAAAAAACCTACTCAAAAAAACAAGAATAAATAAAACAAAATAAAATACCAGCCTCTCTGAAATATCTGTTAGAGGGAGGTATCTTACATATCCTCAGACTGGTGTGTGCCCATTCACCGATCCTGTGTCTTTCTAGAAATGTCCTGACCATGACCCACATATAATACAGTCTAGGCCAGTAGAATTGAGGATTCCTGGTCTGGAATCCTAGCTCTGCCGCTTTCTAGCTGTGCAAGCTCAGGCAGATTTTATAATCTCTGGTCCCCAGGTTCCTCATCTGTAAAATGTGGAAGTTGCTCATCTGCACACTCCAGAGGAAAAAGGTTTTGTTGTTTTCTGTCTTATTTCCAATACCTTGTAAGAGCATGCAGGAGTTGATCAATAACTATTATTATTATCACCTCACCCACTATTGCTAATGATTTATTAAAAACACAATTTCCTGTAACTGTATTCTGCAACGTTCTTGTTGCAAACAACCTAAACCAATTCTCTTCCATTTAGCAGCATGGGAGTTTACTTATGCAGAGAATTGGGATCATTTACAGACTCACTGAAGGGGCTGATGAAACAAGGTCCCAACTGTCTCTTCAGGGTTTGCCTCTGCCTTCCTGGTTGTAAATCAAACTAAACCACTCACTCTGCCTTTTCCCACTTATACTTCCACAGGCTAATCCTTCCCTTCACCCACTTTCCATAAAAGCTACTGGTTCAAGGCTGAGAGGAAACCCCACCTCGTCCATGAATGCTTTCTTCACCACCCAGGCTGCAAGTGACTTTTTTCCTCCTCTGATTCATGTGATGCCAAGTGTCTTAAATTCTGCCTTATACCATAGTCATGTGTCTTATCTCCCTTTCTAGATCACATGTTCCTGGGGTCAGAACCATACTAACTTACACAGACAAGAAACTATTGAACAAAATACCCATCTGCCTGTGAAATAATTCTGCATTCATAGGCTTAGCAAACAAAACCAGACTGTAAAGTCAGTTATCACTGTGTTGCTTCTTGTGTTCTTTTTTCCGGTCTTTGCTGCTATAATCAGAAGCTTCCAGTAACACTTACATGATAAGAGTCTCTACTTTTGCCTGGCTCTGATTCATTTCTATGATGACAGCCAGTCAGCAGCCCTCTCGTTAGGCACAAATGGCTTTATTTCTCATTAGTTCTTGGCCCCTGAGATCTGGCCTTTCCCCCGGGATGGGAAGTGCCCAGAGGTGTGGCTAGGCAACTGTTCCAAGCGCTTACATCACAGGACAGGCCCTGGGGCTCGGGAATGTGTTGATGTGGTGCAGTGGGGCCCCTCTGGGACACAGTGTCTGTGAGTAGCTTTCCTCTCCGGCTCTGTGCACCCTGTAGGCAGAGCTGTGCTGCCACCAAAGGCACCCTGGCTCAGACCTTTGGGCTTCCACTACTTTGTGACCAGGATTATTTCTAACCTGAGAAGGGCTCCTGTCTTCTCTTCCCAAATGTCTCCTTTCCATCAGTTCCACTGACAGGAAAAACGTCTTAAGGCATCTCATTCCATAACCAGAGGTGGCATTTAAAATACCAGGAGAAGAAAATATAATACCAGCAGAACCACTAAGGCCAGAGATTTGACCAACACTACAGCACTAACGCTCTGAGAGTAGATAGGAGTGGGCAGAGAATCTGGGGTTGGGGCTGATCGTTATTAACCCTGTCGGGAGAGGTGCATGGCTGTCATGTTTTGTGACTGGCTTTAACAAGGAGGGGCGTTCTGGGCGTGGTGGCTCACGCCTGAAATCCCAGCACTCAGAAAGACTGAGGCAGGAGGATTGTTGCAAGTTCGAGACCAGCCTGGGCTACAAAGTGAACTCAAGATTGGCCTGAACTGCACGAGACCCTCAAAAAAAAAAAAACAAAAACAAAAACAAAAAAAAACAAACAAAAAAACAAGGGGAACTGAATGATTAAAGGAATCAAAATGAAGTGTTCCAAATTTCAACTTGGAGAAGACCAATAACTGTATTAAAGCGGGACCCCAGGGCCTTCCATCGCAGTAGGCTGTGCTCTGCCTTCCTTAACATTCTTTGTACTATTTTTCCAAAATTCCAAGTTTCCCTCCCTCAGATCTTCCTTTCTGTGTTTCTGTCTTGGAAAGGGGCTTCTCGTCAGTCCTTCCTTCTCATCTCACCTGAGAAGAAGAGCAAATGCCCCAGGGTACCATGCCAGTGTCTTCTGTGCCCCAGTTACAGGACCTTCCTCATTCATCTGTTGAAAGGATGAAATTCAATAACTTAAAGTGCTTAGATAGGGCTGGGGGTGTAGCTCATTGGCTTGCTTAGCAAGGGCAAGCCATTAAAACAAACAAACAAACAAACAAAGTGCTTAGTACAGTTTCTGGCACATAAGCACACAAAATACCCCAGTAATTGCATTATTAAGTTAAGTAGATTAGTCCACATTTTCCCCCAAATTTTGTATTCTACCATCACTCCACCTACCCACACCTGTGGCCCACTGCACTGACTCAGGAATTGCTTTTGAGTTCATTTGGGGCTCTCTTGTCTGACATCCTCTAATGTTGCAGAAGAATGATAAAGCACTACTTTGAAAATTTGTCCTGGTTTCTGTTCTGTTTTATTTTGCTTTTCTGGTTGCCAGGAGAGATAGCCATGCACAGGCAGCCAGATTCTCTCCAGCAAGAACAGGACCAAGTAGTTATGTGGTCAGGTTCTCACAGGTGGGGCAGGCAGGCTGAGGTCCCCTGCGATGGCTGCGTTCTCCCAAGGTATTGCCTCAGGAGCGGTGCTGGTTGTGCTGGAGGTCGGGCAGATGTAAAGAGAAAGACATTTTAGATCATTTATGTTATAAGCAACCTGAGCCAAGTTGGCCATTTGTAATTTTTAGGCCCTTTTAAACATTGTTAGATATAAGTCATCACCAAAAATTAAAAGTTGGTGAGGGTGTGGTAGTCAGCATCCTGTTACAATCACAAAGGACCTGAAATCATCACTTACAAAGAGAAAAGGTTTGTTTTGCTCACAGATTGAGACGTTTCAGTCCATGGTGAACAGGCCCCATTGTTTTGGGCCTGTGGTGAGACCACATTACAGCAGGAGCCTATAGTAGAACTGCTCACTTCATGTTCAGAATGCAAAGGAGAAAGGGAGAGGATGGGCTCTAATGCCCCTCCAAGGACACGCCCCTAGGAACCCAACTTCCTCCCAGAAGGCCTGTTCTCTTAAAGGTTCCACCACTCCCAGAAGTGCCACAGGCTGGCAACCAGGCCTTTAACACATGGGCCTTTGGGAGAAATTTATAGAAACCACAGCAGAGGGCAACTTGCAGTTTGTTCCAACAAAACCACCTTTCTAGGAGGTGCTTCTTACAAAGAAAGCAACTGTCAGAGAACAACTCTGTCACATCTACAAATATTTACTAGCAACCTGGCAAACAACAGTTGTAGAGCCTGTTCTGTAAGTTCCGTGAAATGATGGCAGCTCTCTGTTCTCTCAGAACTTACATGGAAGAGTTGCCTGAGGTAGACTCAGCAGTGTCCCAGCAGCAGGACTGGGCTGGGAGGAGGGGCCATGGTGGAAAGTGGGGTCACAGCACCGAAGTATCAGGACTGCTGTCCCCTCAGGCAGGAGACCACCTTGCGCAATATTTGAAGCACAATGTCCTCCAGCTCAGCTCCCAGGCACTTTACCAATGAAAAAGGCAGTCATGAAATCTACTTTTTAGCTTCTTTTTGAGTTTTTTTCTTTTGCTTTATGAAAAAATAAAATAAAATTGCATAACAAAAGAGAAAAACTATTCATTTTTTATAATAAGGCCGAAAGGCTTAGAGTTTTCTCTCTGGAAAAACTGGCTTCTGGATTAGTCTTCCAAATGCTAATTACACACTCCTCGATTGTGTGTTCTCATTTAAGAATCATGAAGTACAACACACACACACACACACACACATGCACACATCTTTGCTGCAGTGCTTAAAAATAAATCGCATAATATGACAGCTTACAATCCTTCAAATCCCTTTTTGTGCTGTCAGAGTCAGAAAACATGGCATAACTCACACTGAACTGCCAATTTTTAAAACTGGCCACAAGTCCACAGAATAAAAGTCACATCTGGACACAGTCTTGCCCCCAATTACATAAATAAGTGCTGTACATCCCCCAACCTGGTCATCCAGCGCCACTGACAGGTTTATCCTTTACTCTGGGGTCCCTACAGTGACTGCACTTGAACATACAGGTAACTAGATGTCACTTAAAAGGTAAGCCTGTGAACCTAGCCATCTATTGCAGATAACTTGTCGCATGGTGGTACAGGGAGGGGTCTGAAGAGATGGCCCTGTGATAGTCCCTGATCAAGGGACAGTTATGAAGGAAAAGAGTCACAGGCACCTGCATATGGGAGGAAGTAATAAAAACTGAATGCCAGAAAGAAGAGGCACAAAGTGCTATTACCTGCGTAAAACTTGCAGCATCCTTAGCCAGATGTCCACCAGCTGCCTCAGCACTCACAGCTTTTGGATTAGCCACCTCAAGTGTGGGGACACCTGAATAAGTGCTGCTGAGCCTTCATTTTGGAGAAGCTCTGGCAGTGGCTCCCCTACTGTAGCCCAGGTTAGAATCACCCAGGGTGCAGATCTGTAATGTGCAGTCCAGGTGCTTGTGCCCAGAGGTTCTCATTCAGATTTCCTGGGATGGGATCCACAGAATTTGATTGTTTGAGGAGTAGAATATTGAGGAGTAGAGTAGAATATGTGGTATCATCAATAGGTATCTATTGATGATACCACATACTAAATATAAAATTTGAACAACTCTTAAAAGTATAGTGAAGAAAAAGACTCACTGAAACCCAATAGCCTCAGAGGTTTGGTTATCTTATTAACAGTTTAGAAATGAACATTTCAGGAAATATTTAGGCAAGGATAAACACGTGGCTTTTTACATGAATGAGAACATTTTGGGGATTTTCCCAGGCACTCCCTTTTTCTATACACCTTTCCCATCAACATCCCTACCACATCCTGCTGTCGATCCTTTCTTATTGTCCACTGGGATCCCATAATCATGCAAAGTTCATGGACCTTGTCATGGCTTGACAAAAACTGGTTCTTATTATATACTGGCTACTCTGTGCCTTTTGCATTCTTTCACCTGCGTATATCTCTTTGAACACCCTTTACATCTGTGGGTCTAGATCTAACGGGTCCTTCTAACGGCTGTGGCGTGGCCCACAGTACAACATGAGTGTCCACTCTCGTTCTGATATTCTGCCCCAAACAGTGCTGCAAGACACACGGCTCAGCCTCCAGAGTTTATAATATTTCAGAAGAAACTGTTGTGTTTGGAGGTTGTGTTAGCTGTGGTTGTGTAATAAACCACACCAAAGCTTAGTGGTTTAAACCAATGATCATTTGATTTAGCTTAAGGTTAGCTGAGTGGTTTTCCTGCTCTGAGTTCACTCTGTTCTCCTGGCTGCTCTTGTATGCTTTTGCTTAGGTGGCATCTGCTACGGTTTATACATTGTGTCAACTTGAGAAGTCTAGCAGCTTAATTAAGTAAGGCAGCAGCTCTACATCCTGGGGTGTAGAGCATAAGCAGTTACCTGGCCATTGTGTCAATTTGAGAAGGTCAAATTTTAGCTGAGAGACTCAGCAGGGAGCCAGGGTTCTTACTTTTTAAACATCCTCATCCTGTGCAAAGGAAGGCAAGGATGTTTGTGAATGCTACACCCACCCGGGGGGGGGGGGGGTCCTGTGTACTATATAAGGGAGGAGAAGAAGCTTGCTCTTGTTCCTTTTACTTTGGCTGCTTTTGTTCCGTTGCTGCCTTGAAGTGCTGTCCCTGTGCCATGCCGCCCTGCCTTGGAGTCAGCTGATTGTGGACTAAAACCTCCAAAAACTGTAAGCTAAATAAACCTTTCCTTCCCTAGTTTGTGTGTCAGGTGTTTTGTCTCAGCAACAAGTAAAAAGTAACCGAGACAGCATCTAAATGGTCTTGCCCACCTCTCCAGGGTTGGGGGCCGGCTGGCCTGGGGACAGGAGGGTTTCAGTAGGGATGTCTTGTCATGACACTGCTCCTGGTGGGCCCCTATCCCATGAGGCCTCAGCTTTTTCATGTGGTGTTCTTAGAGTTCCAGAGAGCAGCACGAGAGGGCAGACTCAAATATGTGAGCCCTTTGGGGAAATATTTAAAGAGGATGCTCTGATTTTGCCTCAAACCCAGTAAGCAATGGGGTACATCATAGCTGGGTCACAAACATCAAATTATATAATCCTTTGCTTCTAGTTTCAATAGCCACAGGAAATGTCAACTAGGACTTTTAAGCTTTCCATTGTGTAGTGGTCTCTTCTTTTTCTTATAGCCATGGTGATGAGTACCAAGATCCTGCACAAATAGTGTCTTTGCTTGTAGAAGATTGGTTTTTGTTCCACTGACCAAGATAAGCCATGTGACCAAACCCAGAGCTAATGCGACAGATAATTACTCAAGAACTTGAATACGGGGAGAACAACCTACCCTAGGAGAGGCCTGCTGAGAGCTTCTAAAGGTTAAGTGGGAACCACAGTCTTAGGGAAATTTGTTAATCATAGGACAGAAACTTGTCATTTCTTACCCAAAGATTTAGTTCATGATGTGATAAAACTGACATTTCTAATGATCCAAACATTACAGAACTTACCCCAGGGCTCCTGGGACCTGGTCTCTGGAAGAGCTGACACCATCTGTCTATTCTCCCTCCTCCCACAAGTGCTCCCCATGGAGTCCTCTCCCAGCAGCTGCTGCTTGCACCTGCTTCTGTGAGGCCTCAGGAAATTTCCTTTCTCCTTGGGTCTCATGTGTCCAGTGGCTGTGTGTGTCTGTGTCTGTGTGTATCCTGCGGAATAACTTGGTTGAAGAACACCCAGGGTTCTACTGGTATTTTTTTCTCTGCATTGCTACCTCCAAGGATCATCTCAGATCTCCAGCTTTTCACTTTGGTGAAGGCTATGGCAAGAGCATTATACTTGGGAGACCTGAGTTCTGGTTCTTTGTATTTTTAAGCAAGTCTCTCTCTGTCTCTCTGTTTCTCTCTCTCTCAATTTATTTTTTTAAACCTGTTAAATGAAAAAGTTGGAAGAGAACAGTGCTTCTCAGAGCTTAATGTGGACCAGGAAAAGCCTTGTTAGATGTGAGGATAGCAGGCCCCACCTCAGACATACTGAAGCAGCCTCTGCTTATTAACAAAAGCTCCTGGTCCTGAGAAGCTGTTTTCAACCCCAGCCACACATAAGACTCTCCTAGGGAGTACACGTGCTGAGGGTCCCTCCCTAAAGATTCTGATTCAGTTAGTCTTGGATGCACCCTGGGTGCTGGCATTCTCGGCTTCAAGGAGTGAGGGAAAGGAGAACTGAAGAAGTCAGGAGAGAGGAGCTGGAGGAGAGGACCCAGCCTTCAGTAGCCTGGTGGGGAAGTGGTCGCAGGGGCACTAATATCACAGCCTACCTCTCCTCCTACTCTTTCAATTCCTCGAAAAGTTTCCAATTGGCTGAAGCCATCTGGGCTCCAGAACGCAAGAGAGCGCAGCTGATGTTGTCACTAAGTGTCAGACACCTGGGACACATGGTGGGTAGAAAAAGGAAAGAAAATGGGTTTAAAAGGCAAATGGAGCTGGGCACAATGGTGCATACCTGCAATCTCAGCACTCAGGAGGTTGAGGCAGGAGGATTATGGCAAGTTCGAGACCAGCCTGGGCTATGAAGTGAGCTCAAGGCCAGCTGAACTGCATATTGAAACCAGCTCTCTGGAGCTGTGGCCCAGCAACTTGCATTTCTGTACAGCTACTCAGACACATATACTACATTTGAGAAGAGCTTAACAAGATCATCTCTGAAGTTCTTTCCATCTCAAGAGCCTAGGGTGTTATTGCCTACCTAACCTATCTACCTCTCCTTGCATTCGCTACAGCAGTACATTGCTTTGCTTTTGGCCTGTTGTGTTCTGCTCCTCGAGGTCTGTTATGAAAATGTGTATGCTGAGTAAAGGAAGGATGACGCTTCACTGAGCCTGCTTCTTACAATCACAGTCTCAGACCTGACACATATAAAGGCGTTGCCTAGGTTTGGGCTCGAGCTCAGCAAGATGAGGCACATCATAGCCAGGACACAGACATCAAATTGTAATCTTTCACTTCTAGTCCTAATACCCACAGGAAATATCAGCTAGGATTTCCAAGCTTTCCGTTATGTCATGGTCTTTTTCCTTTTCTCGCCACCATGTTGATGAGTATTAGGATCACACACAAACAGGGCGGAATTAAACTTTGGAAAGCTTTGAGAAGAAATTTCTCCATTAGTTTTATCACACACATATGAAGAATGGTGGTTTAAATATTTTCCAGAGAAAACTGGAAAGCGCATATCCTTGATAAGACATCAACCGTGTATGAGATTAAAACTTCCACATTCAGCGTGGGATGGAACTGGCCTCCCTGTGCTCCCCTGTGGGCTCAGAAGAAGCAGCAGTCGTGGCAGCTGGAACAGAAGCACAGAGGGAAGCAGCTCCTTGGAGGGCTGAATCTTGTATCGCCTTTGTCCTGTATCGCAATACCTGTGACCCCAAACCCAGAGCTGTGCTTTATTTTGATGCTAACACTTGTAGGCCACGATTTCTCACTGGCTTGATCCTGGGAACTAACTTTGTCTCTGATCCCTCACCCCACCCCAGGTTCTCTAGGGGTTCTGGATGCTTCTTTCCAGCTACCCCCCAACAGTCTGGCTCCTGCCACCACAAAGCCTTTGCTGTGTCTTTTTTTCCCCACTTCCCTCTGGCCCACTGCTCCTGTGTGTGCCTTTTCTGGAGAAGCCACACCACTACCTCACCCCGTACTGTTTCCAGGACGCTGTCTCGGGGTGCTGTCAAAGTTCAGTCTGCAGGAACATTAGATTTGACTTGGGTTTCAAACAGACAGGGAAAATGCCCCCTTTCCTGTCCAGTCCCAGGCCACTTAGTGAGACCCACTAAGAACCTCTTCCTATTGTGGGGGCGGAGGCTGCATCTCAGCCTTGCTGGGGCTGGAAACCGCCAGAGGAGAAATGGCTGCGAGTTTTGCATTCCAGGGTAGAAAGTGTCAGAGCTTTGGGGATACCACTGTTTGTTCTGAATAAGGACTGGTCTTGGCTTATGTAGAAGCCTTGAAGCAGGGAGGTAAATCAGACCAAGATGCTTCAGACTGAGATGTTAAAAATCTTCAATTATGTAAATTAGTTGTAACCTTGGCAGAACTGTAATTTTGTAGATTGGGGAGGGTGTTTGGTGCTGGGATTTGAATTCACAACCTTGTACATGTTCTTCCACTGAGCTATACCCCCACCCACTGGAAATATGTATTTTGATTGGGCCCTCCCTGAAAATTATTGGAATTTTGAGAATGAGGTGTGCATACTGGGGGTGGGGAGTGGTATGGGTGTGTAAGTTTGAATTTTATTCTAGCATTTATTTCTAGGATACTGTATAAAACAAGAACTCACCAGGCCTGTTTTTATCTGTGCTGCAGGAAAAAGAAAAGATGTGTGTAGACCCTGGATGGGGTTCGGGTAGAGATATCTACACAGAACAGCTGGAATCTCACACGTGATGGCTTTAAAACCAATGCTCAGACTGAGAGGCAAGATTAACTGTGCTATGATCCCCTCATCTAGGCCACACAGAACCCACCAAAGCCTGTGTGAAGGTGGGTTATTCCTCACCTGTCATGATCCTGTGGTAAAGAATCAGGTAGCCCTTCAGGGGTGGACAGTGAAATCCAGGGCTCTAGAAGGAGCCCACACTCTGGGAAGAGTGATGCCTTAACACTGGGGTGACAGAGGCTTAAGGTTGGGGACACCAGGCTCTAGGAGAAGTGGCATCTAAAACTGAACTTTGAGTTTTTGTTTTCTGCATTGTAATTTCTTTAGTCTCAAGTCTTCAGTAAAGCTGTGTTATTGTTCCAGTCTAGAGTTGGCTACACTTTGGAGCCATGCTGTCCCATGCTTGGGAGCGTGGTGACAGCACCATTACCAGCTGGCAGTGGAGGAGCAGGGAAGTGAGCTCCAGCATAGGAGAACAACCAAAAGGAAGGCATGCACATGTGTGGACTCCTTGCAGCTGCTCAGAAACATCAGGAGAAAGAACCTATATGGGGCCGGCTTTTTCCCGTTAGGAAACGGAGCTGGGAGGGAAGGTTGGCCGTGCTCCTCCACCTTTGTGAAAACTGGAGAACTTTGGCATCTTCACCTAGCTTTCTTTTTGAGTTTCAAAATAGCTCTGCTTATTCCTACCTCTTTCAAGGTCCTTAAGTCCAGTTTTGTTATCTTCTGCATCTCCCCTTGCCCTGAGTCTCTCAAGAGACAACTGTACCTATTTCTATCCTTGGCTTCTCAGACTCTCTGAGCACAAGCCAAGAGGCCAAAAGGGGAATGACTGCCAGTAAGTACGTCTCTGTTCTTCCTCCTCTGCTTCCTGGCTGATGCACAAGAGGGGATTCACAGAGACGGCTGTGCCGCAGCTTGGCAAGTTTTCTGTCGCATTGATCACTAGTTTTCTGGATGGTATTGAGGGGGTCCTAGGGCAGCTTTTCCTTCAGCGCCTTTTCACACAGGGCCCACCTTTCTGCCCAACACATGTGCAGGACAAGAAAAGTCCCTGGGCGACATTTTTAAAGAATATCCCAGGGGCCCATCCTGTCCACATTGGTCCCGGCATTTGAATATCCTTTCTTCAGTCACTGCTTATCTAAGTACCAGGGAGTTGCTCCCCAGTGTGTCCAGGCCTCCGCCACCACTGGGCCCCCAACATCTGGTTCCCAGGATTCTGAGGTCAGTACCTGTCACCATTCAGTCCTTTGTTACCTCCTTGGAGGCAGATTCACCTTCTTTCTTCTCCTCCCTGCTCAGGGTCTACTCCTCAATGATCTTTGCTTATGTTTTATTTCCTATGCAAACTTGAATCCATTGTAAATTATACCATGTTCTTAACTATTTACACGGCCAGTCAATATTTGTTTACAAACAGTCTACACTGCGTCAGGCATTGTCCTATGTGTGGAAAATACGATGATGACTATGACAAGCAGGTATCTGCTCATGGTACCGACATCCCAATGGGGAACAAATAAAATAAAATGACTAAATAAGCAAGATACTTTCAGATAATGACACATACTTTAATCATGAAATACAATGGCGCTTGTTTAGATAGTATTACTGTAGGTCCCTTTGAGAGTGTGATACTTTTTATAGGTCTGAATGATGGAAAGAACCAAGGCAGGGCAGAGTGTAACTCCAGCTTGAAAGAGACACCACGAGGGCTGGGAGTTTGGCTCAGCAGCTTAAGCACTTGTCTGGCAGGCGCGAAGCTGTGAGTTTGATCCCCGGTGCCACAAAACAAACAAACAAAAACAACTTTAGGGCCTGGAGTTTGGCTCAGTGGCTTAAGCGCCTGCCCTGGCAGGTGCGAGGTTGTGAGTTCAATCACCAGTGCCACAAAAAAAAAAAAAAAAAAACAAAGAAAGAGATGCCGCGATGGACTGGCAACACTGTAAGCCTGTGGTCACGAACCTGGGATGTGTCTTTAGAACATCCCAGCGGTCCTTGTATGTGTCTGGTCAGATTCATTAGACATTGTATTGTTCATTAGATATTCCAAATTTTTTTTCTTTTAATTAAGGTTAATTCCCAGCATTAATTTTCCCTTTCTCTCTCACTCTCTCTCTCTCTCTCTCTCTCTCTCTCTCTCTGTCTTTCTCTCTGTGTCTCTGTCTCTCTCTCTCTGTGTTTCTCTCTCTCAAAACAAGGAGGTGATGTAGAAAAAAATAGTTACGGTATGTAAAATTATTCTTGATATATAGAAGAACAAAAAGCCATCTTCAAAATGATAAAAAAAAAAAGTCATAATTTTGTTGTTGTTGCACTGGGGATTGAACCCAAAGCCTTTTGTATCCCAGGCAGGTGCTCTATCACTGACCTATTAAAAGTATATTTCTGTCTAAAAAAAAAAACTAGAAAGTCAGATGTAGTGGCAAATGCATATCACCCCACACCCCTGGGAGGCTGAGGCCAGAGGACATTTGAGTCCGAGAGTTCAAAGCTAGCCTGGGCAGCAGAGTGAGACCCTGTCTCAAAAGAAGAAAAGTTGGTTGAGGAGGTGGCTCAGTGGCAGTGTGCTTAGCAAGATCAAGGCCCTGGATTCAATCCTTAGCAACACACACACACACACAAAGATAAATAAACTAAAAGGGCTATAAGTATATTGTATATACAACCATAATGATATTAATTATCCAAGAAGAAAAATTATATAAAAGTTTGTGCTTGCATGCATATCTGTATTTGCTTCCACAAATCCTATCCTGCACTAGAAACTAGAGACCTAATGATGAACAAACAGGGTGACTTTGAACAAGTTTGAACCAGATGAAAAAATAGAAAACCTGAGCAAATAAATAAAAGCTATACAGAAGAACTAAATGGAATTTTTTTTGTACCAGGGATCAAACTTATGACCTCACACTTGCCAGGGAGGTGCTTACACCACTGAGCTAAATTCCCAGCCCTAAATGGAAATTTTAGAACAGAAAATATAATAACCAAAATGAAAAACTCAATGGGTGGGTTTAACACCTGAATAGATAGACAGAAGAAAGAATCAGTGAACTGAAACGTAGAAAAAGAGGTAGTAAGCAATTGGAATGAAAGATAGAAAACAGGCTGAACAACAACAAAAATGAGTACCTACAAAAAATACCAAAAGATTTCTGACATCAGGGTCCCAGGAGGGAAAAAAAGGAACCTGAAAAAAATTTGAATAAATAATCATGAAGTCTCCCCAAACTTGGCAGATAATATAATCTACAGCAAAAATCTTATAGAATCTAAAATAAGATAAACCCAAATAAGTCCATACAAAGTGCAAAGTCCTAAAAGTTAAAGACAAAGGAAAAAATTCTAAAGCCACAACAGAGAAATAACACCTTAACTCTAAGGGATGAACAAGTACAAATGACAGATTTGTCATCAGAAACCTTGGCGGTCCCAGCATTTCTCAAGTGCTAAACAAAAAGGATTGTTAAGCTAGAATTCTATATCCAATGAACATATCCTTCAAGAATGAATAGAAAATCAATATATACCTAACATGAAAGGTAGTATAGTTTGGATCTGAATGGCCCCCAAAGGCTGTGTGTCAAGGGCTTGGTCCCCACCCAGCCTGGCACTATTGGAACAGGGTGGGGGTCCAGTGAGGTCATCAAGGACATATCCTGAAAGGCATAGTGGGACCCCAGCTTTTCCTCTTCCTCCTACCTTTCAAGTTTCAGCCATGAGGAGAGCAGCCTCTCTGTGACATACACTCACCATCACATACAGTGCCACCACATACTCAAAGCCACAGGGGCACATGGACTGCACCCTCTCTAATGGTGAGTTGGAACAAACTTCCTCTTTTTAGGTTGATTATCTCAGATATTTGCTACAGTTACAAAAATCTGGCTTAACAAAAAAGAAAACTTTTACTAGCAGAGCTATTGAAAAAGAATAGAAAAGAAAGTTCATTTAGTAGAACGGAAGTGATAAAATAAGAAACCTTAGAATATTAAGAAAAAGGAGGAAAGAAAGAAAGAGAAGAAAAACTAAAAAATTAGAATATGGGTAAATACAATAAATTCCCCTCTTGTCTGGAATTTTCTAAGTTGTCTTTAATAGTGGAAGCAAAATTGGTAACAATGTCTGATGTATTCCACAGTACATACAGCAAATATTTAAGACAATTATCCAATAATGGGGGAGGTTAAATGGAAGTAAGGTTACAATAGGAAATGTGTACACCTCACTGAAACTGGCAAAATGTTAACAGTAGTAGATTGCAACTAGTTATATCTTATAAAGGGATAATAAAGGATTTTTTTGTAGTGATAGAATAGTTTCATACTTACATTCCAATGAACATACATGTGGTTAAATGACATAGTACATAGACACACACAGACAGTCTCAATGTTAATTTCCTTGTTTTGATATTGCACTATAGTTACAAAAGATGCAACCATTGTTTGGGGGGTTTTTGTTTGTTTTGTTGGTTGGTTGGTTTTATTTTGAGACAGAGTTTCACTATGCGGCCCAGGCTGACCTCGAACTTACAGTGATCTTCCTGCTTCAGCCTCCCAAGCGCTGTAGCCATTGTTGAAAACTGAGTGAAACATTCATGGATTTCCTCTATTTTTTGCAACTTTCTATGAATTTATAATTATTTCAAGATAAAGTTTTTAAAGTGAATTTGATACATTATCATAAAATATGGATGCAAGGCACAGATGTTTTTTAAAATGAGATTATACCTTCAGTAGGACTTCTTTGGTTGTGAGTAGTAGATACCTGAATCCAACCAGTTTAAGTAAGTCAGAAATATATTAACTCACGTAACTTCATTGCTAAGTTTTGCTTTTCTCTGTAGATTGTTCTCATTTATCTCATAGTAGCCAAACCTCCTCCAAGGAACGTGACTGAGGAACATTCTCAAGATCCAAGGAAAAAGGGATCTCTCCCTCTCTCCTGGTATCCAAATGTAGCAGCCCAGGGAAAGACCCTCATTTGCCTGGCTTAGCCATGTATCCATCCCCCAACTAATTACTATGGCCTGGAGGTAGGGTACTGTGATTGGCAGGCCCCCCATCCCACCCACCAAATGCAGGTAATAGGAGGAAGAGATGCTGCGCGGCAAACGCGTTACATTTCCACTGCAGCACATCCTGTGTCCTGCCGGGATTACAGAAGTGAGAGAAGAATGAGAATGCCTCTAGAAGTGAAACCACACAGCACAGATGCTCCTCAAATCATGAAGGCATTGTGCTCTGTTAAACTCCTCCTAAGTTGAAAATAACCTAAATAAAAAATGCATTTAATGTACCAAATTTATGAAATAGCATAGCTTTCCCTAACCCACTTCAGCATGCTCAATTAGCCTACAGCTGGGCAAAACCATGAACAGAAGGCCGACTTTGTGACAAAGTGTTGAATGGCTCATGTAACTTGTTGAATACTGCACTGAAATGAAAAACAGAATTGTTACATAGATATGCTTTCATATCATTGTGTAGCCATAAAGCTGTAAATCTAGTGTTTGTAAGACAGGACCTTCTATATTTGTCTTTTTTAACTCGTTTATTTTACTAAGCATAATAGTCCAAGGTTTACCCATGTAGTAGAATACCGCAGAATTTCCTTCCTTTGAAGGCTGAATAATGTGCTGTTGCACTGATAAACAATCTATGGCTCTTTCTTCAGCCAGTGATGGATACTTGTGCTGCTTCTGCATCTTAGCTATTGTGAATAATGTGGCTCTGAACATGCGTGTATGAGAAAAACAGTATTTGAAAAGAAGACAGACAGTACAAGAGAACATAAATCATTGCATTAAAGAATTAGGAGGTCAGACATCAGAAACCATAGAAGGAGCAGGGCCACCAGATCACAGCTCTCAGCCGAAGCTGGTTGGGATCCAGCAGGTGAATCAATAATTTTCAGGGACTTATTTGAAACAGGAGTCAAAACAACTTCTTGGAAAACCTTAAAAAACTTTTGTGAAAATTCAAATTCCCTTTTAAAATTTGGAAACCCTAGCAAGGTAGAGTAGAAGTAAACATAAATGATTTAATTTCTGGTTAGAGGATAAACAAAGAGAAAACCATGGGAAATCGTATTTCCTTAATGAACTAATTCTCAGATAACACAGACCTGAATAAGATACACAGACAGGCACACAGATTTGATCAGACAGATAGTCAGAACACAATTAACAAAAGAAATAAACCAAATGGAAGAGTGTGATGCAATGCAAGCCTTTCGGCACTGATGGAAACGTTTCAAAGATCATGCGGTATTGGCCCAAGTTTAATTTTCGCTTCTCACAGCAACCTGCACCAAGACAGAAAATGCTCCGGGACTGCTCTTTCCAGACAGCAGCTCAGCGGTCTGGTGATGCGGTGGGACCCTTGTGCGGCGTCCCCAAATCTCTTCGGTGAGCAGGGAGCTACAAGGCCTCTCACTTATAAGAAGTCACAGCCAACAAAATCAAGGACTTTCCCCTCACTTTTGTTTTGTTTTGTTTGCAACTCTTTGCAAAAATAGGAATTGCATGTAAGTGTTGCATACCCACAGGGCACCGTTCTATCACTTTTCTTCTCATCGGAGTCCTATGAGGAAGTTGCTGTTACTACTGGGCAGGAGAAGAAGAGTTGCGAGGTGTCTGACTCCGGAGGTTGCACCCTTAGCTTCTTCCTGGAGGCCTTTCGGCCAAGGCCAGTGCTAGCTTTCATCCCCTGATACAAATGAATCTGCTTCTTTGCTTGTACACACCTGGCACTTTCTTGGGGCGGGAGGGTATGCTCGGGAGACCTCTGCAATGTGTTACACAGTCTTTCTGCCAAATAAAGCTGAAGTTCCAATGGTTTGCTGTTGGTTGTCAAAACAGAGATGAACAGTCTGAGTCACAGAGTAATTTATTTTGAATTTGGCTTCTGCACCCATTGCTAAGTCATTTCCAAAGTGGGCCACGGGCGTGGGAATGGCCCGAGTGACATCATGATTAGGCAACAGGATCCCACCCTGGGAGGCTGAGCCCTGGACTGGGATACAGTGCCTGCTTCCTGTCCCTCACCCCATGTGCAGTGTGGAGCTGCTCCCTGCTTTGTGGTTTTTATCTGCTACCCAAGCAGCTGCCTCACGCGCTCTCGTCTTTCAGGTGGAGCAGCCAACTTTCCACTCTGGGCTCCAGAAGTGAGACAAAGAATCATCCTCCTAAGTCAGGCCGGAGCTCTTATTTATTTATTTATTTATTTTCTTTTCCTTCCCTTCTGGCATCAGTGTTTCTAATGGAAACCTGATTCACCCATCACCAAAAAAATCACAAAAGAGTGTTGCGTCAGAGGACGTGAACAAAACCTGGCTCCTGGGATCCTGTTTCAGAGCTGATCACCCTGGTGTTGAAAAGAAAGCAGCCAAGAGAGACCAGAAAGGCAACTCCCCCTGAGGGGTTGGATGGAACTTGCCTGAGATCCCAGGGGAGCATTCTGGAATAAATGATGTCCTGAAGCACAGGAGGCCATATTGTATCAGTCTTGCGAGCTCCACCTTGTATAGGATGAAATGTGTAACGAATTTAATGATAGTGAATACAACGGCATTTAAGATCTCAAGGTTTGGAACACCACCCTACTCTTTGTTTTCAGAGATGGGTTCCTCTACTTACTACCTGATGTCAAACTGCAAGATGAGAAAGAATATAAGAATTCTTACTTCGTAGATTTTTAGAATAAGAATTAAATTAAATAAGAAGCATAAATTCTGACACACAGAAAAGTATAGGGAGATGATTAATGAGAAGAAGTTTGACCTAATTACTTAGATTAAAAAAAAAAATCTGTTCCACTATATACTGACTTGGTGAATGAGGGAAAGTTACCTGACTGCTGGGGACTCCACTTTCTCATCCCAAAGGGAGTTGGAAGTGATAACAACAGTGTCTCCTCCTTGAACTCACTATGTAGTCCAGGCTTGCACTCCAGATATTTAATGTGTATACGCTCATTTCAATCCTCATAATAATCCTGAAGATTAGTGTGCCTTAAGTGAGGATAAAGGTGCTGAGAAATATTAATGTATTCCAAGACACAAAGCAGACAGTAACCTAACCAGGATCTGAAGACAGACCTGCCTGACTCTAAAGCCCAGATCTTCCCTTACCCCCTGCATCTGAGATTGCGTTTCATTACTGTGAAAACCAACTTAAAAGTAGGACAGCCCAGCAGGGTGGCACACATCTGTGGCCTCAGCACACAGGAAGCTGAGGCAGGAGGATCGCTGCAAGTTTGAGGCCAGCCTGGACTACATAGTGAGTTCAAGACCAGCCTAAATTGCAGTGGCATCCTGTTTCAAAAAACCAACAAAACAAAACTAGTTCGCTCATGGCTTCAGAAAGTTTAGTCCATGGCCCCCCAGCCCTGTTGCTCTGGACCTGTGGCAACATAGTCCACTATGGTGGGAGTGTAGCACAGGAAGCTGCTCACTTCTCCATGACCTCTTGGAAACAAAAAAAAGAAGAATGAGCCAGGGTCCTAAAGCCAGGTCCCTTCAAAGGCGGTGAGCCAATGACCTAACTTTCACCAGCCCTCATCTCCTGAAGGTTCCACCACCTCCTGACAGCACACAGGCTGTGGCCAGGCCTTCCGCACACGGTCTTTGAGAACACTCAAGAGCCACACTGTAGCCCCTTGCCTTGGGAAGAAATCCAGACTGCAGACATCAGCTGCCTGCTCTGTGATACCCAGACTGACATTCCTGGGAGGCAAGCTGTTACTTTCATGTGGGTTTAAAGATGCGAATGCCCCGTTGATAGAAATTCTCACTGAAGTGTCAGTATCTGACGTAAGAGTCTTTTCCAATATAAGACTTGGTTGTGGCAGGAACACAAGGGCACTGCTCCTGGAAAGAGAATGTCAGATCAAATTGAGGTCACCATTTACTATTTTCCTAGTATATTTTATGTGCCCTAGAAAACTCTAATTTTTAATATCTGCTCCTTCTAGGGTCCCCATACATTTAGTGGAAGCATGGCCCTTGAAATGTTTAGGACTTAATAAAATTACTAAGATATTATTCATCTTCTTAAACTGAAATTCAGATCTAACTGGGCATTCTGTGTTTTATCTGGCAACCCAGCCCCTTGACCTGAAAGTTTCCTCCTGGGAATGTCACAGGTTGAAGGGGATGACAGTGCCATCACTGAGCAGCCTGACACCTGACAAGTAAGCCCAATGCCTTCTGAACCTAGATGCTTACGATTGACTTTGAGCTGCACGCAGCATTTTCTGGACTGAACTTGGCAACAATATTTTTCACAGGTTCCCAAAAGGACCAGCTGACTAAAGGAGTGGCTGCCGGTTCTGAGAGCAGTCATGACAGGGTGGTGAGGAAGGCGAGTGGGATGATCTTTGCCTTGTGTTTTTGAACCTCTATGTTTGCTTCCTATTGTGACCACAACAAATGACCATGAGTTCAGTGGGTTAAAACAACACCTGTTTACTAGCTCCCAGCTTCTGTAAGTTATATGTCCAGGTGAGTTTACTTTGGTGTCTTGCAAAGCTAAAATCAAAAGGTCACCCAGCCTTGGCCCTGGGGGAGAATGTACTTCTTGTGTCATTCAGATTTTGGCAGAACTTAGTTCTTTCTCTCGTATTTGTTGGACTGATGTCCCTGTGTCTTTGCTGGCTGTTGGCCACAGGTCATTTCTAGCTTCTGGAGGCCATGATTTCATTGGCCTGTGGTTCTGTCCATCTTCAAAGCCAATAACAGTGCATCAAATCTTTCTCTAGCTTTAAAGCCCACCCCCAGCCTCCCTCTGCTGCATCTCTCTGGTTGGCCTCTGCTTTCCTCTTATGCTAGGCACTCCTGAGATGACACTGGGCCCACCCAGCTAATCCAGGATACTCTCTTCATTTTAAGGTCAATTGATTAATAACTTAAATTTCATCTGCACCATCCCCTTTGTCCATAATGTTGTATGTTCACAGGTCTAACAGCAGGGGCACAGGTGATGGGCCAGACATCTTGTCTACCGTACAGACAGGCTTTGGAACTTGAGGTTCGTCCTGACTGGCCAGGGTTGGACCACTTGCTAAAGCAGAATAGCAACTCCTACCACATCAGCAGCTATAACTCTTCATATCCACTCCAGTGTAGTGTGAAATAATTAAAGCAGAGCGAAAAGAACTTTGTTTTGGTCCCAGTTGTGCACCCACAAAACCAAGTGAACAGCTGACAAGTCGCTTAAAGTCTCTTGGCTACTTTATCTGCCAACTGCAATGCACAAGATGAGGAGTCTGGCTCCCGGCCAAACACCTATGTGCTTTCCCCCCAGGTCCTGCCACAGGCAGTGACCCAGGCTTCTGGGTGGGCTGCACCCCGGAGAGCTGTCCTCCCCACCCCAGACCTGGTGCACAGCCAGCACGGTCAAGGACTCAGGCCCTGCTGGTCAGCCTTGCGCTTTCACAAGTCGGCAGCCCCAGCCCAGGGACCTTCATTGGAGGTCTTCTTACTAGATCAGCGGAGGCCTTTCTCAAATGACAGAGGGAAGACTTCAAAGATTTCTTTTGTCCATCCTGACTTAATCTGTTGTACTTTTCTGCTCCTGGTCATTCCCTGATGTCCTGGCCCACCGTGACCCAGATGCTCCCAGGTCCATAAAACTGCAAGAACATTTTGATTAGAGTCCCGGATGGTGGCCAATCCCCGCTGCGTGCTGATCTGTACTGACACAGGTGACCTCACTCGGGGCCCCATGCTTTCTTAGTGCAGTTGGTGACGAAAGCCTCCAGGTACTTTCATTTTGTCCCAACTGACTGCTCCCACACCCAGCAGATCTCTCTGCAGCTCCGCAGAGCTCCTCACCAACATCTGACCCGTCACCATCCTCACAGCGTTATGAATTACAGGGCTCATCCATCCACTCATTCTTTCATGTATTCAGCACCCATGAAGGGAGACACAAAGACAAGCCAAACCTGTCCCATTACTGGCAGGAAGCGGCATGCCAGCTGAGGCGTGTGACTGATTCCCTATGGTATGGGGTAAATCATTCTCTCATCCGGTACTGATTGAAAGCCTAACTTTCTTCTTGAGATCTCATATAATCCTCACCAGGAAACCTTGAGATAGATTTAATCGTTTTTTTTTTTTACAGATAAGTAACCCAAGGCTCAGAAAATAAAACTTTTTAAGTAAATATTTTAGGAACTCCCACCCCTCAATAAATGCCTGATCAGAATTCAAACTCAAAACTTTTGACTTAAATTCAGTGTTGTGACTCTTTCATCTCAGCTAAAGGTAACTGCTGATAAGGACACAGAGGGAAGGACCAAGTCATCTGAGGGTTAAATGCTGTACCATCTTAGGACTCTGGAAAAGGAAAGTGCCATGTATAATGATTACTACTCCTGTAATCACCATGCTTTAAACTCTTACTACCTTAACAAAGATTTTTTAAAGTCCCTAATCATCCATGAGCTATCATGCAAAGAGCTGGCTTCTCTCTAGGATGAAAAATTCCCTGTTGCTCCTGTCACAGGCTTCATTTAGAAGCAGTTCCCTGAGCTATGTGCTGATGGCAGAAACGCTCATGCCCATGGACCAAAAGCCTCTCCAACAGAGTTTTTGGAAAGTCTGCATAAAACCTTTTCATCACAATGCTCTTAAAAATGCTGGTGCTTTATCAGCATATATCCTCACACGTTTATAGCAGCACAGTTTGCATTAGCTGAATCTTGGAAACAGCCCAGATGCACATCAAAGGATGAATGGATAAAGCAAATGAGGTCTTTATATATAATAGAGTACTTACTATTCTGCCATAAAGAAGGATAAACTTGAGTCATTTGTGGAAAATGTATGCACCTTGAGATCATAATCTTATGAGAAATAAATAGGACACACAAATTTAAATATTGCATTCTTTCTCTTGCATGAGAAACCCAAAGGGTAAACAAGGAGGATAATGGAGGACAGATACTGGAAAGTAGGAAGAATGTGTTCATTGGGAAGGGGGACAAGGGGAGGGAGAGGGAAGGGAAGAAAGGGAAAAGGGAAAGAAAGAATGGAAGGAAAAAATGGAAACAAAGCTTTTGTAGATGGGGAGAGGAAAAAGAATTGAAGGGAAGGGAGGGGAGTGTAAGAAAAGAGTTAAGTTATATTATGTACAGATGCAAATTCCCCACGATGAATGTGATCAATGTGTATGACAAATATGTAGTAATAAAAAAATTAAGTTTAAAAAATTTAAAAATGCTAGTGCTTTATTGAGACTGTTTAAGGATCAGAGTCCTATCTGGACATAAAGAAATCCATTTTTCCACAGGCTGGGACAAACCTAGTGTGGGTGCCTGTGGAATGCTAGTGACAATAAAGGGCGCAGCACCACCTGAAGCTACCAGCACAGCAAAGGGAGCATAACGTAATCCTCTCCTCCCTGAGATCTTGCCCTCAGTCTCCCAGAGTGTGAAGGGATTGGCAAATATCTGAGGTAAGTGCTCTTGTCTGGCACTCTGGAGCTGGGTCCTGAGAGAGACAAGCACCAGAGAGGGCAGCCCTGGCATGAGCCCAGCCCCGACTGGCTTCTTGTTTGTTTGTTGAGTCTACCTCACTTCCGCATCTTTCTTCCTCTCAAAGGTCCTCATGAAAAACCCAGTGGCCACTGTAGACCCTACAGGTCCTGCCCATGGCTTCACATCTGCCCCCCTGGAAGATTCTGCCACCACAAAACTGTCACTGCCGGAGAGATGACAAAGCTTCAAAGCGCAAACAAGGAAGACTGAATGCTACCCTTCCAGATTGGATGGTAGCCAAATCATTACCTAACTCGCTTCCAAGCTTCCTAGTTATTAAACCAGACTAACATAGATCTGAATTTTTATGTAATACCTTAGGACAACTGAAAGAGCATAGAGAGCTACGAGTTCTCACGAAACACCTTCTACTTACTGAATAGTAACAGCATTGACTGATGCCTGCCCATTCATTTCACCTCTTAGTAAACATCTGCTGAGCACCGACAGCACATGTATAGGTGGACATCCATCAGGGCACAGAGACAATCTCAGCCCTTCCAGAAAGGAAGAACTAAAAGTTGCCCCTGGTGGTGTTTCATGTGAATTCTAAGCAGTGTGTCACAACTACATCACCCCTGACTGTTTAATCAGCCAGGGAGGCTGACTGAAGCCAAGCACAGCTGGCTTCCCTCACACCTGTTTAGTCATTTGAGGGGCCAGGCCAGGGCGAGCCCTCCTCCACCCATTGGGCTTAAGGTATGTCACTACTTCAGTCAGTACCTTGGCGTCCACCAAAGGCCGACAGAGTTCATTTCAAGACTGCTAGTGGGCACTTTAGGGCTTTAAGAGCAGTCATTTTTAATTCATGAGATTCAAAGGAGACTCTGGAATGGTTGGCTCTCCAGCCTTCACAGGCTGGCCTGAGAATCTGGGAGCCCAGGCATTCGGGGAGGGGTTGAAGGAGCCAGGCCTCAGCTGGGGCAGGGAAAGTGATGACTCACCCTGAGCGGCTTAGGCGGGGCAGGAAACAGCTGATTCTTTCCTTGCTCTTCTGGGCAGGGCCTGCATTGTCCTGTGAGACAGGTTGCTTGAGGATTTTAGCAGGAGTTAAACTGGGAAGCTCTTTCTTCTTGAATTTTTCCTAGGAATTTGGGGAAAGAGTTGAGTGATAAAATGAACTCAAGGAGACAAAATGGAGAAAATGAGGAGTCTGCCAGGACATCCCCTCAAAGTAGGCCTGCAAATCCAAATAAGGAGGTTTCTTAGGGAGATAAGTAGGACCATGGGCTACACCTACATAGGTTCCTATGGACTTGGAAGGTGAATTTGATTTGGAGCTCAGATTGAAGTGAGATTTAAGAAAAAATAAGTTTTCCCAGCCTTGAGCAATCCGCCTCGAACCCCCCTCCTGTCCTCCCCCATAACTATAACTTCTTGTTCTGGTACAGATAAGACTGGCAACTGTGTCCTGTAAACAGAGTTTCTGTCATTTGTTCTCACAGGATTCATAAGGCTCTGTCTCCATCAAGGCTGGGCTGCTCATTGCTTTTAATTGCAGCATGCTTCTGTACCCTCGCTTGCCCGCCCCCAACTCTCTCAGCAAAATGTGTGAAAACCATAGCCTGTCCTTCAGGGCTCGCTCAGCCATCCCTGATAGCATCAGTCACACCCAGCAGGTGGGCGCCCAAACCTAAGAAATCCTGCTTCCCCATCACAAACAGCTCTTGATCTGGTGGACACTGCAACAAGAGCTGGCCAGAAACCTCCAAAGTTGTTGTTTTCTGAGAACTGCCAGAAGACTGTAGAGGTCCTTTCGCCTGGCCTGGACCCCACCAAGTAGGCCTTTGACTTAGCCCTTTTGATTTTAGCTTGTCTCCATTCTTTGTGTCTCCGAATCCACAAGAGCAGAATCTACAAGAATAACAGCAGAAGCCACCTAGAAGGTTGTGAGGGTTGATGAATTGAAACACATCAAGTCCCCAGAACAACGTGTGACTCAGAGTAAGAGCTTTAAAAATGTTTAGCTGTTATCACAATGTAGGGAGGAATCAAGAGGAAGATAAAGGGTCTGAACTCAGAGACTCACTCGTGCTCTACCACTGAGCTACACCCCAGGCCACTAGATCAGAACTTCTTAAATGTGAATGGCACACAAATCACCTAGGGACACCTGAGGATCTTCAGAAAGAGCAAGTCCGGGAGAGCCAGGCCTCTATTTCTCACACGCTCCCTGATAGTGCCAAGTGAGTCCCAAGTGTGGCCTGCACAGCCCGCAGCTCTCCTGGTAACGACACTGTACCCACTCACAGTAAGCACTTTTGATAATGGAGCCCTTGACATGAGGCTGCTGGAGGATGGTTTAATTTGCACGTGCTGAGTGGCTACCTTATCGCACAGCACAGGGCTGCTGCACTTCTGCTTAGGAGCTCAGGGTCGTAAATCTGATCCTTGTTAGGGTCATCTATGTTCAGGACCACACTTGTCTCAGGTAACGATGAGAGTGAAACCAAAAAAGTGAGCACGACTCTGACAAGACTATCTACACATATGCTCACCATGTGTGCTCTGATACAGTAAATGTCAGTAAAATAATCTATTTGCAGATAAACTTCCTGGTAGTGTGATCTGACCAAGTTCCATCTCTCACCTCTGGGTTGGAGTTAGAGCCACAGCTCCAAGTCTGTGTATCAGTAAAGAAAAAAATAAAAAGAAAGTATTAAAGTAACATTGACTTTATGACAAACACAGCTCGTAATTTTCATCCTTTAATTGTTTTCCTTGCATGCCTTCAGTACATGTCCTTAATAGGCCTACACTTCATAAAAATAAGCATTCTCTAAATAAATAGGAAGTCGAAAGCTGGACGTGATGACGTAGGCCTATAACCCCAGCAGACTGGGAGGCTGAGGCTGGGAAACTTAGTGACTTAGCAAGATCTTGTCTCAAAAAATAAAAGAGGCTAGAGATGTAGCACTGGGTTCAGTCCCCAATAGTAGGGAAAGAAAAAAAAAAGTCAGGGGGCTTTGACTGAAATCAAAATAAAAGGTCTTTGTTGTACCCTATTGAGCAATAAGAATATAAGAACTTGAAATATTTGGTAAATAGCAAGTTTTCTGAGGTTGGAAATTGTACAACTCCTTAGGTGTTTCAAACAGTGTTTGACTTACGCCAATGCTTTCTTGAATGTGATGGATAGGTCAAGTATCTGGATAAATGGTGAGGATCCTTAACTCATATCAGTGACAGATAACTGACCCTGATCCAGAATGCAGAGTAGGACTTTGAACAGATGCCTTTTACTAGGGGAAGACACCAACCCTGTGTTTCACTATATCTTTGGATTTTTTTTTTTTCAGTACTGGGAATAGAACTTAGAACCCTGTGCTTGCCAGGCAGGCGCTTATGCCACTTAGCTAAATCCCTGGCCCTGTTTCACTATGTCTTGCCAAGAAAAGTGTCATGCTCTTTCCTGCTCTCGATGTTTAGGTATGGAAGAGATCAATTTCGATTTTCAATTTCAGTTACTGACCTGATTTCATGAATGACTGCATTTTTCAACACTTTGCATTTTTAGCATGTGAATATTTGAAAGCATAAGACAATAATTTACACATCGGTACAAAGTAAAGAGCTATTATATTAGCTATGAGAAATCTGCACCACAGTGAAGAATATCTATTTGAATTTAATAACAAGGTTTTGCTGCTTACTTTTTATGTCATGATAGTTGAAATTATTTCCACCTCATCATTGTTTTATTAAAATATCATAGGAACAAGATAGAATGTGAGACTATCCAATACATACGCCATGCCATACTACAAGATGTGTGTGTGTGTGTCAAAAAGAACATGTGTTGAATAAGTGTGATTCAATTTTTGTTTAAAAAAAAATAGTGAAAGGGAGCCTTAGGAGAAAGGATGGTCTTGTCACTATGCTGGTTTTATATAGCACCTTCTAAAGCTATATCTTTGCACTTCGGGTTGCATTCTAATATATTCCCAGAAACATGTTGTTGAGGTAAGAGGAGAAGGGAGGAAATAAAAGCAGATAAAGAGCCAAGGTCTTGGGAAACTGCATAAGAAACAGGAGTGCAGACTTAATAAACAATGAAACAAGAGAATAAAAAAGATAATTGTCATTCAGGTATATTTTTAAATTCACTGCCATAAATTAGATGCCTCAAATTGAAAATGATAGATTTTGACATATACAATAGCAGAAATGTAAAGATGTGAAAACACATTTTTCCTTAAATTGCTCAAGAGTGAGAAAGGAGAGCTAGCAATGTAATTGTCTACATGGCTACCCAGACTTGAAATGTTAAAAATTCACACAGACAATTATTTTCCTTACTTTTGCAAATGCCTAAATTGCTGCTTTCCCATGAAACTGGTGAATAGAGCTTTGTCTCCCGTGTCCTTGACACAGAGCCTTTGTTGAGAACCCTGGTGGGTCGGGAAGACCAAGTGCGTGTTGGGGAAAGTTCGTAGTTCAGAAGACAGAGTATTCTTAATTCCCCTGAGTACTTTTTGTTAAGAGTCCCAGGTTAGGTTCCAAATGATAGCTTCCTATCCAAGACCATCTGCAGAAGTGTCCCTGCCTCCACGTGAGCCCGAAGCTCAGTGCTTTTCCGGGCACAGCTCACTGTCCCCTTATTGCGGTCATTTGTCATCATGCACTCCCACTGCCCAAAGCTCTCCAGCCATCTTAATCTCTGAATTGTGACCAAAGAGAGAGAAAAATGCACTACAACTTAGATTTAATCATTGACTAATGAGAGAACATAATGGAACTGGATTAGTCAGGATTCTTTTGGCTTGAGTGATAGATCCCCAATTCAAAACCAGACAACGCGAAAAGAAGACATTAGTCAAGGATACTAGAGTGTCTTATGGAGCCTGAGGCAAGAAATGAGGCTGGGTCTCAGGAAGGAATGGATCCAGGGTCTCAGGAAGGAATGGATCCAGAGTCTGCTTTGTGAGGTGTATACCTACTTCCTTCCCTTACTCAGCACCCGCCCCCCGCCTCCCCGCCCCGGCTGCCATACTCCTCTCCCAGCACAGCGGACCCATCCCAACCAAGGTAGAACTGCTCTCTTCCCCCAAAGCCTTGGGATGTCAAAGAAGTGTGTTCCACGCTCTCTCCCACATTCCTGCTTCTCCTGGGTGGCCAGCCTTTTCTCTCCTCCTAGAATCCTTGGAAACTACAAGGAACAGCTTCCCGCATGCATAGAGAAGTAATCTCTATGCTTCCTCTGCCTGCTGAAGTCCTATTTGCCTTTCAGGGTCCAGTTCAAATCCTTGGATCTTGACCAATTCTTCCATCCCAAATTAATCCCATCTTCCTTCACCTATCCCCAGCACTCTGTCTACACTGCTAATCTTTTAAGGTCCTCTTCGCTGGGAGGGGGAACAATCGGCTTTGGCACCTCATACCATTGGGTGACCAGGACACCTCACACAAGTTATCTCAGCAGTGACAGGTCTACAGATTGCCACAGAGAGCATATGGTCATGCCATCATGTTAAATCAAACAGAGAGGCCAGGTTGGGTGGCACCTGCCTATAATCCTAGCACTTGGGAGGCTGATGCAGGAAGATTGCTGAGTTCAAGGCCAGCCTGGGTCAAGGCCATGCTGGACTACAAAGTGAGACCTTGTCTCAAAAAACAAAACAAAACAAACGAATAAAGAAGGAGACAGCTACAATGTGTGGATCCATCTTTGTTGATAGGAAGAGTTAAAATACTGACTCAAAGGAACATTGAAAAGACACAGTAACATTTTGCTTTCTTTTCAGCTTTCTCGTTCATGTCCAACAGCCACACCTGGCCCTCAAAATCTTATGCTGCCCCAGCTCGCTGACCTCCAGACAGTTTCATCCTGACTTGAGCACGAGCTGCCTCCCTCCTCACTGACGTTCAAAGCGTAGGGTGTAGGGGAAAATGCATCTTTTTTTTTTCTTTCAAAAGTTTTCCCCTTGAAATCTGTTCTTTTGTGATATCTGAGAGTTTATAGTGACAAACGATAAACTCAGATGAGACAATCCGCTCTCATCGTCTGTGGCTTTTGCATCTTTCCAAACAACCAGAGCCGCGTCGGCTTCCCCTCTGTGGGTTCCGACCCTGGCAGCCGCCACCAGCGGGTCAGACATTGCCCCATCGCTTTATTTTTATTTATTTATTTATTCTTTCTTTTTTTTTTTTTTTTTTTTTTTTGGTGGGGGGTACTAGGGATCAAGCTCATAACCTCACGCTTGGCAGGCAGGCGCTTACACCACTGAGCTAAATCCCCGGCCCTTACTTATTTATTCTTAATGTAGGAAGAATTTATGGAGAGAAAGAAAGCTGCTGTCTGAGAGGTATAGAAGGGGGCCCAGAAAGTGGGTTGGCCCCCCCAACCCCGCTTCTCAAGAGTGTTTATTGAGCAAAGCCACGACATGAGGCAGGCTTAAGGTGGGACCGAACTATAATCAATCAATACGATTACAAGTATAGTCACTTAGGTAATATTGACCCAATGGCAAATCACAGGATGGGTGTGCCCATGCGCTTATGAAAATTAGCAAAGACCGGCGCTCTTCCCTTGGTTGGGGCCATGGACCAGGCGCACCACCCCCGTGATCACTCTGGCAGGGTGTTACCTTCTGCAGCGGCGGCCCTGTCCTGCGCTCAGCTGGGGAACCAGGCTCCCCTGCAAAGTCCCTGTGTTGAAAAATCTGCATTCTCCTTGCGCCAATCCAGCAGCCTCAGTACTGTTGGTTCCAGCGCCTTGCGAGGATCCCTGCAGTGGGAGCAAAAGCTACCTCTGCTTCTGGCCACCTTTGCCCAGAGCAGTCTGTCTCTGTCTAACATCTCCAGTGAAACTGCTTTTTGTCCCTAAAACAGCATTTTCAACATTGTGGTGCTTGGTAGACACTAAGTAGTCGCAAGGTAAACAGCTTTGCATTGCAAGGAGAATTAGTATCTATGTTTAATTTAATAGAGTCACTTTTAAAAAATTGTTATCTGGTTGAATAACAATCCCTGGCTATTTAGTAAAGACCAGAATTCTACTTGATAACCAGATCTGGGCCTCCCCCCTCTCTCACATTGAATATAAATGCCCAAAGACTAGGTTTAAGCAGAAAAGAATACACTGAAAGATAAAAACAAACATAATGAGACCTTATTTTGATAAAATGAAGCCTGAAAGCTTGAATTGCGTTTCCATGTGTAAAGCTGCCTGAGGAAATTGGTCAGTTTTTCATTCTTTGTTTTATTTTTGTTTCAGGTAAGAAGCAATCCAGTTTTCTTTTTAGAATATGAATCTTCACACTATTATCAGTTGGGCTTTGTATTCTCTTCACCACTAGTGGCCAATTTTGTATAACTGCATAGTTATAACTTATTTATAGTTATAAAAATATATAGTTATAACTTATTTATAGATACAAGGTAGTCTGCGGGGACTGACATGTGCTTACAAAGCACAGCTTGAGAGTAGGAGATTTCAAAGCTCTTTTTTTCTTTCTTTTTTTTTTCCTTCAACACTGAGGATTGAACCCAGGGCCTTCACTCACCAAGTTGCCCAGGCCAGACTGGAATTAGCAGTCTTCCTGCCTCAACCTTCCAGAGTGCTGATTATGGGTGTGCACCACTATTTGCCCAGATTCAAATTTCTTAATATGGCTTATCACTTTAATGATAAATACACATCATCATAGACACAGTTAAGACAAGAAAGAATATTTTCCATTTGACTCATCATTTCACAGTTTTATATCAAAGTTATCTTAATTATTTCAGAGGGAACTACGGGTTTCTTGGTTTGTTTGTATTGTGATGGTAAGGATTAAGCCCAGGGCCCTGTGAATACTAAGCACGTAATCTACCACTGAGCTGCAGCCCCCAGCTTCCTGAAATTATAGTCTAAAAGAGATCAAACCTAGCCAGCTGTGGTGGCATGCCTGTAATCCCAGTACTCAGGAGGCTGAGGCAGGAGGATCGTCTCAAGTTTGAGACCAGCCTGGGCTACAAAGTGAACTCAAGGCCAGCCTGAACTTCATAGCGAAACCCTGCCTCAAAGACAAAACAAACAAACAAACAAAACAAAAAAACCTCACAGGAACACAAGTTCTCTTTAGAATACCTACCAATCTGTTCTATAAATGGCAATGGAGCCATTTGTCTGACATGACCCAGTGACAGCCACCTCTGAATTACCTGAAGAGCTAATAAAATACTCCTAATGCCCCCTCACTTCCAGCCACCCTGGACACACAACCCGTGGTGAGTCCCCCAATTTATCCCATATCGTAGTCCTTTGTGTGCCATCCTATGTTAGTCAGATTCCTTCACTGAGACAGGATACCTGAGAGAACCAACTGAAAAGAAGGAATGGTTTGTTTTTTCTCATGGTCTCAGTCCAGGGTCATTGGCCCCGTTGACTTGGGCCTGTAGCAGCACAGTACCTCATGGTGGAAGCATGGGGCCAAGGGGGCCTGTTCACCTCACAGCAGCCAGGAAGAAAAAGAGAGGAGGGAAGAGGCCAAGGTTCCAGTATCCCCGCAAGGCCACACGCTTGATGACTTAACTTTCTTCTCCTAGGAGCCACCACTTTCCAACAGTGCCTCCAGCTGAGGACCAAACCTTCAACACCTGGCCCTTAAATTCAAACCATATTGCAAGTTCCAAGTCACCTAGTAGACTGTTTGCCCTTCGAGGTCAAGGACTGTGTCTTCCTCTTTTATTCCGCACCTTCCATTGTTCCTACCATCATGGTAGGCACATCTAGAAACAAATGAAGTATTTGTTGAATTTAACTGATTTGAGTGTTTTCACAAAATTCCGTTATCCCCCGGAAGTCTTACAAGGTAACAGTTTCCTTCTAGGATTACTAAAAAAAGGAGAAAGACTTAGGAGAGGCTTGGTAACACGTGACATTTGCCTTTGTTTTCTTCCTGGTGTTTTTTATAAATGTTTTCTGGTAGGTGCCAAATCCCACCATGGAACATCCACCTTGGCCCCTCCCTGGGCCTACCGCAATGCCATCACGGCTTGCAGCTTTTACAGTCACTTATTTGTTTACAGTTATTTTATAGTACTTTTGTGACATATTAAATTGATGCTCATATTTACTACATACTAAAAATATATGCTCATTCAAGAAAACAGGAAAGGGCTTGGGATATAATCTAGTGGCAGAGCACTTGCCTAGCAAGCATGAGCTTCTGGGTTCAATCCCCAATACCACAAGGAAAAAAACAAAACAAAACACAGATCAGCAAAATTGAAATTCCCTGTAAACCTGCTCCAAAGAAGGCTAGTGGCATGTCCTTCTTACCTATAAACAGAGTGAGTTTTGTTTTCTTGAAAGGAATCTGAACAGAGAGAGAAAATTTACCCTGGCACAGATCTTTGTCCTGGGACTGTCACTCCAGTAACCCTTTTAGTTTTGCACCAGTAAGTTTAGATAGGACTTCTGGGTCCTGAATACAGAGTTTAAGTGGATCTTGTCTTTGTTCAAACAAAGCTGACCTTCTCTGCCCAACTCTTTTTTATTGATAGTGGTAGATAGAATTTCGGTGAAGCTTGTCATGTGGCAACTGGGGGGAAAATGTGACCCAGAACATGTCACTATTTGAAACAAATCCAGGCCTTCTCACCTCAGCGCAGTGAGAGGGCTTTGGGCAGCAAGGCTGAGTACAAGAGTTTTCACTGAAAAGAGCCGTTAAGGGCTCGGATGTGGCACAGTGGTACAGCATTTACCTAGCAGGCACAAGGCCCTGGACCCCAGCACTGACAAAGTGAAGGGAGGTGGGGAGAAGAGAAAAGAAAGAGAGAGACAGAGACAGAGACAGGTTCCTCTTCAAAAAATGACTCTAGTGTTGCTTTTAGTACAGGTAAGTAAGAGGCACCTGTATTGGAACTTGTTTTTTAATTAGATCCATAATGTGGGTAATCTTGTCAAAACTATAGCTCTCAGGCTCTCAGTAATTTACCTAACATCCCACTTTGCCTACTTTCTCCTTCAGGGGAAGAATGGAAATCTGTCCTGCTTCATTTCATATTTGTGCTCCACATCACCAACCTAATTGTACAGTTTCTCTCCTGACAGATTCTTCAAGGTCTCCCTCATCAAACAGATATATCCATCAGAGGGGGAAGGTTCCTAAGAAGATGCCTGGAAGGCGAGCATGTAGGTAGGAATTCAAGCAGTCAACTATCTCAAAGAGACAGGGTTACATTTGTGCGCCAGAGTTGAAAAGCAAAAGATAAGCTGTGTGGTTGTGCCCGTGAATATGTGTCTAATTTTTATTGAAGGTATTGTTAACTGGCACTCATTGCTTTTTTCCAGGGAACTTCAGACATGGATGATCGAGCAAGAGAAAGATATTTCTTGGAGAAATGGCCTTTCTGACCTACATTGTGTCCAACTATTTAGGTCAGCTCTATTGCATCACAGAACTGGTTGAGCAGAATTAGGAGAAAAGTCTACCAAAAGATAAGGGATGGAGCAAGGAGAATCACCCAGGATCAGGTAAGCTCTGAAGGCTTCTCGAAACTACAGAGCCACAAAGTCTTCATTGGCTTCGTAACAGTTGCAAACCCTTTTCAGTCACAAGTGCTCATTTATTTTATTTATTTATTTATTTTGGTATTTTTCATTTTCACTAAGAATTTAAAACTTTTGAAATGAAAATTCAAGTATTGTCAATGACATAATTATATCATCCAATAATTATTTTGAAGCATATTCCAGCCATCACAGTCTATTTCTCTATATATCTTAAAAACAAAGATTCTTTATTTAACACAAACATAATACCATCACCTTAAAAATAAACAATTATTCATTAATATCAAATATTTAGTCAAAGTTCATCATGTCTCAATCGCCTTTTAAAATTTTTAAAAATAGTCCCATGGCTTTATGTTCTTAACAGTCTATGGGAGTATTTTGTTTTTATTTTTAACACTTTTTAAACAACTGTGAGCTTCTCACTATACATTCATTGCAACAAACACTGAGAAGCGAAGCACCCGCACTGCAGAGTGGTGATAAATGGGAACGATTAAGTAGGACGAGGCCAGACCATGGACAATAATAAAGATCACAGCAGAGAATTTTCGACTTTGTTTGGTAGACCATGGAGAAGCTTTTTAAAGTTTTTTTCCCCCTTTTTTCTTTTTCCTTAGGCCTTATATTTTTGAGCTTTGGGGTGATGAGATGAACTTCAGCTACACCGTGAATGACCACACGATAGTGGCAGCTGCCCTCACCTCTCATAATGCCTGACTTCTTGGGTGGCTTAAAGAACAAATGAGGTAATGAATCTTCTATCTAAAACTCAGTTGTGACCATGAGAATACAAAAGTTATATTTAGCTTACAGAAATTTGTCTTTACTATCCACTGATTATAACACACATTCTGCAAAGCAGAGGATATTCAAAATTATATTTCAGTACTCCACAAGTGATTTAAATGAAAGGTTTTAAAATGATAAAATAACCATATGAGTGTATAAACCAAAGAGCATTCTTGATGGTCCAGAGAGATACAGTGAAAGAAATTAACTCTGAAGTCTTACAAAATAAGTTTTTAGGATATTTTCTAAATATGCGTTTACATTTTTAATTACAAAAGTCTAACCAATAGTATAAGCACTAATTATTCAGACAAGCACTACATACAGGAATATAACTAGCTATTTTTACCTAAAAGGATTATCAAATAAACCCAAGACCTCATTAAAGGTCAAGTTTTTGCAAAGATATAAAAATTGAGCTAGAGTTGGCAGGGACATATGTGGTAGAATTTTAAAACACTTGTAATCTATGAGTCAGTACCTCTGGAATGTTGGAGAAGAAAGAATGGCAGTAGTCAATCCAAGAGGACCCAAAGGCACGTACACTGTGAGTTGTTCCAAGTCTATTTTAGCCAATGCACATGTCTCCAAAGTGAAAGAGCTCTCCAAATGGCATCTGCACCATACAGGGTTTTTTTAAAGTCCTTTAAAATCATTCAAATTCATTCAGACACTCCAAAATCTTTAAAAGAAAAGAATAACTTTCAAATTTTAGCAAAGAATTTAAGTAAAAGAATATATTAGAACTAGAGTTTATCATAACTATTTTTATTTTGTCTTTGTATTATTAAATAAAAATGGATAATCCATTGAAACCAGTGAGTTCTTACAACCAAAACAGCAGAACATAGCATACAGACCATTTTTGAAGTTAGTGTGAGACCTTGTCTTGTGGTTAAGATCTACTATAGTAAAGGATGTCGAGAGCAAAAGTAGCAGGAAATGGATCCAGGGGGGTCTGGAGAGGAGTCCTGAGAGGTCTGACCAGGATCCTAATGACCTTTTCCATTCAAAACCACCTAGGAGTGCTTGGCCTCCAGTGAACCTACCTGCAGAATTACAGAATGTCTCTGTCTAAGGAAGCCTCTTTGAGTCACAGCCTAGTAGGCCTTTATAGAGGGGGGAGCATCTAGATGCATCTTGTTATGCAACCAGCTATGATAATCACTCAAGACCCCAACAATCAACCCTGGTAGATAACATCACTTCTGACATTTGTGCAAAGCCACCTGACAAACCAGTATAGCATGATCCATTGCTCTAGGCATATGTAGCAAAATTATCAACCACTATAGCACAAGATTTCAGAGGACACATTTCCATTCATTGACCAAGGGGCAATCATGGTTTCCTTGGAGACTGTAAGGAGTAAGCACGCAGACCTGCTACGGTAATGCTTTCCTTGCCAATGTCCTGTAATCAACGGAAGGCATTAGTATTACTCCTGACAGCATGCCTTATAAGCCTCATCTTTTTGTCTTTCATAAAGTTTTTCACCATGGGAGACTGTCCTCCACTTCCTCTCCTGTCCTCACTCCCAAATCCCACATGTCCTTCAAATCCCCAAGACATCAGCTTAGTACCCAGGGACCCATGTTGTACTGGAAGCCTCATCTTTGCAATCAGCACTGGTTATGGAATTTATAGATTATGGTGCAAAATGAAAATTCCAGACTTCTTGTTAAAAAACAAACTAAGAATTTCAGGATAGTGACAACAAAGCATTAGACCAAAAGTCTAAGCTCTTCCTAGCCCTAGACCAGTGGTGGTGAACCTGTGGCATGCATGTCACAGCACAGTTTGTATCATTGAAAGCTCTAAAAGGTTCACCATCACTGTTCTAGACCCTATGTGGCTATATAGATTCCAAAACCCTGAAACCAGCCAGGAATGTGATTATTTTGCCTCTTCCAAATTATTGATCAACAGGTTATGTGGTGAGTCTGGAGTCAGATGAAGGACGCTGAGGGGTGCTGAGAAGCTTGTTGCATGGCAGGGCTTCTACTCATATGTGTTAGGCTGCTATGGGAGAGTGCAAAATGTACTCATTTAAGTCAGATCACTCTTAGTTCTGTCCCTCACCGGCTAATGACCTTCCAAGGTCATTCCAAGCTAACTCCATTTCTTCCCCAGTAAGACAGGAATAATAATTCCAAGTTAATGGGTATAATTGTGAATGTTGAAATAGATAGTATACATAAAAGCACTTTGTAAACTAAAGTACTACTTGAATGTTATTAGCCTTCTCTCTAGGGATATGTCTGTCTAAATAACAAATAATGGCCTATCATTTCCCTTCCCCTGGACAGTATTGGAAACACACTGTCAAATTCTCTCTTTTCCAACTTTTCCTCCTAGATATTAATGCTTCTGATGTGGAATTATGGCATTACAACAATGTCATATATTTTTCCAATCATAAACTGTAGTGACAGGCTGGTATTTCAGGGGGTACTCATTCATATCATCAAGACTGAGTAACTTTCTTGGGTAGCTGATGTTAGGCATTTTATGTTTTGTTCCAGTTAACTTTAATTTCAGAAAGTGTCGGCTCTGGGGATTTAGCTCAGTGGTAGAATGCGTTCTGTCTAGCAAGTGGGAAGCCCTGGGTTCAGCCCTCAGGACCAAAAATTAAAAACTTAAAACAAAAAAAAAAAAAAAGAAAAGAAAAGAAGGGCCAGGGATTTAGCTCAGTGCCCTAAGTGCCTGCCTGGCAGGCGCGAGGTTGTGAGTTTGATCCCCGGTAGAAAAAAAAAAAAACAAACACAAAGAAAAAGAAAAGAAAATCCAGAAAGTGTCATGTTTTCTAAATTGTGGATCTATCACACTGTAGAAAAGAATACATTCTGCTCTTGCGAACCCTTTAGTTTCTTATCTACTGCTAAATACTCATAAACATCTTGAC